>QFET01002718.1:32667-59536 GCA_003316355.1 Tuber calosporum
TTTTTTTTTTATATTTTATGTATTACTTGTTAAGGTACAAGAACTCGCATGTATCGTGAGATATAGCATAAAGAAAACCTTAAATCCAAAATGAACAAACAAAGGAATGAAGACTTCCAATGGTCCTGATAATGCCTCACACAAGCCAAAATACCACATACGGTTAACCAAATGAGAGTAACGGAAACAAACCTAGACCCAAAAGCCAAGCTGCAACCAGAAAGGGAAAATACACCTTCCACAGCACCACAAACAAATAAAAGTAAATAAAAAACATTAGTTAAAGTAGTCAAGGTGGAGATGAAGACGAAAAAGGGGGGCTACAGAGAAGGCACGGGAGGAGGGAATGATTATGGGGGAAGGGGACCTGCGCCTCAGGGCATGCAGGAGTGAGGAAGGCAGTGCCTGGCTGGGGGTTAAAGCGAACAAATGCCACTAGCAGACTTAGAGAAAACTATAAGGGGGACTCAGGACCAATGTCGGAAACACCCAGGAGGTAGCGCGACCGTTCAGGAGGTTTTGAGTGATAGTGCAGGATAGCATGGCTGAAAGTCACATCCTCCTCCCCGTACCGGGGGAACAAGGTAGAAAGTAAACAAAATACTAGGAGGGGTGGACAGCAAGATAGCTCTTATGGGAATGTATCAGGTGAGGACATAGAGCAATGAATGTCCCAAGGCCCATGAAAGGATCGGGCGACAAGTGCAGAGGAGAACGATAGTACTCGCAGGAGAGGGCGGTGGCAAGCCACACTTCAAGAAATAGATCATGGGCCTTCTGACGTAGTACGCAATAGGCCAAGGTCATGGCGGTACCTAGCAGGAGTGGAGGAGGAAAGGAAAGAAGATCAATCCTTATCTGGTGGGGGTGGGAGAGGGAGCTGGGGAGCTGGAGTGCCAGATGGACCAGGGCGTCAATGTGGAGATATGTGCCTACTGGAGGAGAGGAGGCGGGAGTTCACTAACGCATCAGTATTACGTTTTCTTGAAGGAGCCTACAGAGGCCATGGATAGAATCTGGTGGGTGGAAGCGCAAGAGAATGAGAAAGTCTGGAGAGAGGCGGGAAGCGGTAGGGCTGGCAGAGGGAGCAAAGCACACCAACTGCAGGGCTGCCAAACGACGACGGTGCCTGCCCAATCAAGCAACTGGTGGTAGACAAGCCTCTACAGAAAGGATCAGGGTGGGTGTAGACAGGAAGCAGATAGTGACCCAGCAATGAATGGAGTGGCAGAAGACCTCCATGAGTTCCAACAGAGAGCGACAGGGAACTAAGTGGTCGGCGCCGTAGAGATGCATAGGTAGCAGCCTGGACAACACCAGCATATGACAGAGGTGAGGGGAGAAGTCAGCCCCTGTGGGGAGAGCCGCTGAACTGTAGAAAAAGCACCCTGTACCAGAGGGAGTGGACCAGAGAAGTGGACATGAGTGGATATGGAGTGGGTGAAACAGTAGCCAAGCCAACGGACCTGGAAATGAGGGAAAAAAAGTAAGTAATCAATAGCAATAGGATAAGTATCAAAATTCCCACGCTGAAGCGGAGTCCTCTAGTGCAGCAGCTCAGTCTTAGGGACCAAGAAGGACACAGTGTGTATGGAGGACCTACACTCCAGCCGGGCGTAAATAAGCTACTGGGAGCGAACGTTCCCACAAGAGGAAGGAGAGGCAACAGTAATGGTAAAATCATCAATATAGGCAAGAATAAGCCCCCATGGGACTGAAAAATGCAAAGAAGAAACCTAAATAACAAATAACAGAGGAGATACGGGGGACCCTTGTGCAGTGCCCACGGAAACCACTGACAAGGTTCACGGACAATCTTGGAATCAAAGGAACCATTTAAGCATAGTGACAGAGGACGTGACCCAGGCCTATAGGTAGTGATTGAACTCTTTTCGCTTGAGGGACTAGGCCAAGAAAGTGGAATCAAGGTTATCTAAACATCTCTTGATGTCAAGACACAAAGTTGAGACCTTGAGGTGTGGATACTGAAAGGAGTGGATAGTCAGAACTAAGGAGGCACAGGCGTCACAGGAGAAAAGCCCCAGGTGAGAGCCATAGTGGTTGGGGCCAAGGAGACCAACCACACGGGCAATAGGTTTGAGTGGGGAGGCAACATCCCTCTCCAAGATCTGGGACAGGATCTGGAGGAGGACAATGATGTGAAAGGAGGACCGAGAATCATATGACTCCTTGCCAGGCCTATCTAAGATGACTCGGTTTGCCTTCTCAAAAGATGGCGGGCGGAAGTCAAACTATAGAAGCGGGCCATGGAGGGGGGTAAGGATGTGCGGGTTAGATGCATGCACCTTCTTGCAAACAGAGTAAGAAATGGTCTCAGGGCCAGGCACAGAGGATGAGTACAAGCGAGCAAGGGTGGATATCACTTCCACAGGGGAAGGGGGGGGCATTCCCGATAAGGACGAAGAATGGAGGGGAGCTAGGAGGGTGGGGAGGGAAAACGTAATCGAGGACGTTCTGGTTTATACCTACAGGGGTATCTGCCCTTTAGAGCAAGGGGAAGTGAGGGATTGAACGGCCTAGAGACAGACTTTTCGTTGTCCAGATAGTGTAGGGAGTAGCAGCCAGGAGGAGGTCCGACCAGTCCTCCCTCTTCAGGGCCTTGATATCTCTGAAGTAACCGTGTAAGAAGATACGGGCTGCATCCCGGGCAGACGGTAGGCAGTCACGGCGCCTGCTGAGGAGTGAACCCAATAGGAACTCCTTGTACAGAGTAGAAAGCAAAGGGGACCAGCAGGGTTTGACGTTGAGGGAGGGGCGGGACACAGGAGTGTATTGGCGAAGAAGGGTGGAGAGGCCGGAGGAATGTCAGTCAAACTAGATGCTTAAAGAGGAGGACGTAGGGAGCAAGGGTGGAGCTTGAACAGATATAAGCTTGTGCTGTTACTCCAGGGCAGGCCACTCAGTCAGGGCCCACTTAGGGGCCGGGGTTGGTGGGACCACCACAGGGTGGAAAAAAGTAAGGGAGATGGGCACATAGTCAGAACCAGTGGAGGGGAGGGTGGTGTCCCAAAACTGCAAGTAGAGGGCCAGGCACGGGGGAAACAAAAGCTAGATCAATGAGACTGGGGCATGGAGAGCCCCTGAGGGGGAATCTGGTGAAGACACTAGTTGTGTTCAGAAGCGAAAAGCCAAGGTTATTAGCTCTGGCGGCAGAGGATGAAGAGGCTGCTAACTCCAGGTGAGAAAACTCACACAAGCGTTTCACAGCGGCAAGATGAATTTTGAAATCAACCCGGGAAAGAACTGGAAAGTACAGAGAGGAAAAATATTACTGCGGTAGGAACTATGTGGTGAGGGGGAGGAGGGGAAACCCAGGTACTGTAGTAGTTAAGAATGCGGAAACGAGGGAAGGAAAACTCTAAAGCGGTGGAACATTGAGAGAAATCCAAGTCCATGACATCACGCTTGTTAAAGAAGACAGGAAGGATTATGCAGGACTTTATCAAGGCAGCAGATTCATAAAAAGCAACCCTAGGGGACCCAGAAGAAAGGCAAGCTGGATGAAAGGAAGAAAACCCACGGAATGCGGTAGGAAGACCTGAATACATGGGGGGGTGTTGTAGGCAAACTACAGAGGCGGGAATGGACAAACCTGCAAATAAGTTAAACAAGGAGGGAAATACATGCCAGCTCCCAAGGATGTTGTGTTGAACCAAGGAAAGAAGCGAGTGCAAGGTGGGGGAGGGAGAGGTGGAACAGCAGTAAGCAATTAGCGGGCAGAGCCTGGAATACGGTGAGAGGAGGAAGTAGGGGAGGGTGCCTCAGAAGGGGGGAGGCCACCCTGCCTTGAGGGGAAACGTATAGGAGGGGAAGAAGTATGAGACGGGGGGTGAAGGTCAAGCTGGAGGTCAGACAGGAGCGCCATGGAGATCCTGCCAGTCTGTGAGGTTTCAAGGTCTATAGTGTCTGGTGAGGGAGCGGACTGAGGGTGAGGCAGGGAAGCAGAGCTGGGCGCGGTGGGGGAGAAGGCCCGTCAGGGAAGTCACGGTACCTGGCGGAGTGATTACCTCTACAGTGTGAACACCTGGTAGGAGAGGAGACGCAGCTGTTAAGGACTAGTTTAAGGTTGCCTCCCTTGGGGCAAGAGGGGTTGGGGCAACAGTGCACAGCTCCAGTGTGATGAAGAGAACGCCAGGGGCAAACAGAGTGATCCACCTTGCATTTGGGACCAACATGGCCTGGCTTCCAGTAGTTGAAGCACTGAGTGAAGGCGTAGCAGTAAATGGCCTGTTTGGACCTACAGTTCTGAGAAAAGAGGGTGCTAGAAGTGACCAAGATGTCAAGATCTGTGGGGTCAGCAGTAACAATCAGTGAGGAGGAGAACTTGCCCATCCTGGAGTCTTTGCCAGGGTTGAGGAACAGAGCAGAAATAATGGAAACTCCAGTTGAGTTTCTGATGGAGATGGAATGGCTGGCAAAGAGGTCTTCGTCATCGTCCGAGTGGCATACCAGAGGGACACAGTGAATGGCCGCCTGAGTAGCATTAGGGCGGGGCAAAAGTCAACACAAGAGTTTTCCCAAACCAGGAACCCCTGGTAGCGGCGAAGGGAGAGGATGTCAAAATAGGGGGAATAAGAAAGGGTGGGAATAGACAGGTTATGGCTGAGAAGAGAAACATTCCAATGATCATTAACTGTAGCAGTAAAGGAGTTGAGTAGAGAACGATTACCCTCGTCCAGGACAGATGTGTCCAGGTCAGGGAGAAGGCCAGTGATGGTGAGAGGCTCTGCTCTAAGCAGAGGCGAAGATCAGGGAGCATAGGGATGGCAAGGCAAGGAAGGTGGAGGAGGGGGAATCTTTACTTTAGTCGCAGGGGGGGTCGAGGCAGCTTATGTGACCTGGGCCACAGAGGGGCCACCAGAAGCCACTGTCCCCTTGCCCTTACCCTTTCTTCCTCCAGCCCTTCAAACCAGAACCTGATGGGTGCCAACAGCGGGTTTGGCAGAGAACTGGGGAGGAGAGGGGTCGAAGCCGTGGATGACAAGGGTGGCATTAGTGGATGAGTAAGCAACAACAGGTAGAGGAGGAGGGCCACATTGCAGAGCACGGGGAGATGGGTGGAAGGCAGGATGGCCATGGAGACTAGGAGGCCTACGTCACAGTGATGCAGGGGGAGGAACAGGGGTTGTGCAAAGGGCGGGCTTTAGATAGGTAACTCTATGTGACCAGTCATGTAAAGAGGAGTGAAGAGAAGGGATATCCGAGTGGAGGGTATTCACACCCTGATGGGCAGGTGGAGAAGGCACAGGGCGATCGCGAAATCAGTTAGTCAATTCGTCCAACCTACCGATAATCAAAATGAGGTCGTGCACGGTGGAGCAGACAATGGGAATGAGGAATGTTTCCGCACAGGAAAAGTCATAAAGGTTATCAGTATAGAGCAGGAGGACCTGGGCTTGCTACCAGTTAATGGCAGAGAGGGCCTCCTGGAGGAAGGAGGAGATGAATTAAGAGTTGAGAGAGAGAGTGAGGGGAGTAGAGTCATCACGTGAAGGAGCGTGGGAGGACTGAACTGAGGCTGGGCGAGAAGGCTCCATGGCCTCAGCCGAGGGACTGGAAGCATAAGCATGGGCAGGAATGAGAGGATTGTGAAGTTAAATGAGTTAACAGAGGTGTGGAAAATGTAGGGGCAGGAAAATAAGGGTAGCGGAGTGTCTCCTATCTACAGGCATTTTTTTGTCTTTTTTATTTTTTTTATTTCCTATATTGCTTATTAAGGAACAAGAACTCGGAGGCATCATGAGATATGACGTAAAGAAAACCTTGAATCCAATTCGAACTAACAAAGGAAGGAACACCTCCCAAAGCTCATAAATGTGCCACGCACAAGACACGCTTCAACATATGGTTAACCAAAGAATGTAAAAGAAATAAACCAAACCTCAAAAAGTCAAGTTGCAGCTTTAAAGGAAAAATACGCCTTCCACAGCACCACAAGCGAACCAAGCAGTAGATAACACTAGCCAAAGAGGCTAAGGTGGAGAGGATGAGAGAAGGAGTGGGGCCAGAAAAGAGGCAGGGGAATAGGGGAAAATCATCGGAGAAGGGGAACAACACCCAGGGGCGGGCATGTCAGGACAGATTGCGGTGCCAGTGTTGGGGATAAAGTGGCCAAGAGCGACAAAGAATGGGAGAGAAGCCTAAAGTGGGGCCTTAGATCCAGTGTCGGTTATGCTTAGGAGGAGGCACGACCGTTCCAGGAGGGCAGAGGCGTAGTGGAGAATGGCGTAGCTGAAAGTCTCGTCCCCATCACCACAACTTGGAAAAAGGGTAGAGACCACAGCCAAGTACCAGGATGGGTAGGCCTCAAGGTAGCTCTTGTGGGAGCGCATCTGATGAAGAGGTCTACCAATGAACCTCCCTAGGCCCATGAAAGGGTGAGGGGAAAGGCGACGTGGAAAGCGATTGAACTCAGGTAGGGGTACCATGTTGAGTCATGTCATCAAGGAGCATATCGTGGTCCTAGAGGTGGAGGGCACGATAAGCCGAAGCTATGGCATCATCGCGTGGGAGAGGAGGAGGAATAGTCAAGATCTCAGTCCTTACCATACGGGACTTAGGACAGCGAACCTAGGACTGCTTAAGCTACATGACCTAGTGTATTAATAGGGAGGTAGGTTCGTACTGGGGGGGAGGGGGTGGCCATCCGCCAGGTCAACGGCATAGCATTGGGTTGAAAACGCCTATAGAGCTGGTGGAATGAATCAGATGTGCGGAAATGTAGAAGCGAGGGCAAGTCAGGAGGGAGACTTGCAGCAGCTGGGCTAGCCAAGAGATGAAAGCATGCCAGACACAGTGCAGCCAGGTGACGCTGATGCCTGGACAGAGAGCCCACTGGTAGTAGACAGGCCTCTGCTGTGAGGATGGGCATAGTGGTCGATCGGAAGCAGTTGGTAACCCATCGTTGAACTAAACGCTAAAAGACCTGCATGCGATCCAGTATGGTGCTAGCAGGGACCAACAGCTCAGCCCCATAGAGTAGAATGGGAAGTCAGAGGGAAACAGCCAGCCTTTGGCATAGGTGTGGTGAAAGGACAGCCCCAGAGGGGGGGAGTCGCTGAAATGTGGAGAAAGCACCTAGGGTAAGGGAAAGAAGACGGGAGAAGTGTGCATGAGAGGAGAGGGAAAGGGTAATCCAGTAGCCAAGCCAACGGACGTGGGACTGAGGGCAAAAAACGAGAGAATCAATAGCAATAGGAGAAGTATCCAAAGCCCCATGCTGAGGCGGAGTCTTCCATTACATCAGTTCAGTCTTAGGAACAGGAAAGGTAACACTGTGCCTGGAGGCCCTACACTTCAACTGGGCATAAATAAGCTGTATAGAGCGAATATTGCTCCAGGAAGAAGGAGAGGCCACTGTAATAGTAAAATCATCAAGATAGGAAAGAATAAGCCTCCTAGGACCAGAAAAATATAAAGTAGAAACATAAATAACAAAAAACAAAGGAGACAAGGGAGACCCTTGCGGAGTGCCTACAATAACATAGGGAAAGGTTCGCAGAGAACCCTGAAACAATAAGGAGCAGGTGCGCTCAGTGAGGAAAGACCTGACCCATGCCACAAGATAGTAGTTAACACCTTTACGCTTCATTGGTACGGACAAGAAATGTAAGGTCAATGTTGTCAAAACCCCCTTTGATGTCTAGAAACAATTTGGACACCTGGATGCGCAGGCATTGAAAAGAGCAGATGGTGTGAACCAAGGAGGCACAGGTGTCAAAAGAGGAGAGACCAGGAAGGGAGCCGCAAAGGTAGGGGCTAAGGAGACCAATGGCTCGTGCGATAGGCTGGAGGCGAGACAGAACAACACTCTCCAGGATCTTGGACCAAGTCTGCAGAAGGACGATAATGTGAATGGATGATGGGGAACTATAGGAGACCTTGCCAGGCTTATCTAAGATAACCCCATTAGCCTTTTTGAGGGAGGGGGGATGAAAGCCAAACAAATGGAGGGGGCCAAGGAGGAGCATGAGGATGAGGGGGTTGGTTGCATGCACCTTTTTCCAGACAGAGTAAGGAATCGTGTCAGGACCAGGCGTAGATGACTCGGATGAGAGAGTGAGGTTGGAAGCTGGTTCCTCTAGTGTGAGGGGAGGGCAGTCCCCATAAGGACGCAGGATGGAAGGAAGGGAACATGGGGGGTGAGGGGGAAAGAAATGATCAAAGAGGGCCAAATTCATGCCCCCTGGGGTATCAGCCTCTGGGTTTGAGGGGAACCGTTTGGTAGGTCAGCTCAGAACTAGCCTTTTGGTGGTCCAGATAGTACAGGGAGAGGTATTAAGCAAGAGGTTGGACCAGTAAGCTATTTTGGCTGCTTTGATTGCTATGAAATACCCACGTTTGGAAAGGAGAGCAGCCTCAAAGACAGAAGGCAGGCTGTCAGGGCGTCAGGCCTTTCTAGTGGCAGAGTGGAACTCCCAGCATAGGGTCAACAATACAGGAGACCATCAAGATTTCGTATAGAGGGACGGGTGTGATACAGGAGTGTACTGTCGGAGTAGCAAGGAGAGGGGGGAAGAGTGATGAGCGAACCAGATATTGAGAGAGGAGAAGGTCATGAGAGGCCGTGCTGGAGGAATGTGGAAAACCTTAAGCTCCTCCTCCAGCGCTGGCCATTCAGTCAAAGTCCAGTTGGGGACTATAGCTGCTGGGGCCACAGAGGTATGGGTAAAGATAATCGAGATAGGGATATGGTCAGAGCCAGTAGAGAGTAGGGGAGTCTCCCAACACTGAACGTATGGGGCAAGGGCAGTGGCCATGAAGGCAATATCAATGACACTGGGGAGCGAAGAGCCTCTCAAAGGGAAACCAGTAAAAACACCAGGGGTGTTCAGGAGGGAGAAGCCCAAGGCTGAGGCCATGGCGGTTTAGGGGGATGAGAGGCTAACTCGTGGTGGGAAAGTTCATGCAGGGGGTTAGGAGCGGCAAAGTGAATGTTGAAGTCCCCTAGGGCAAGGACTGGTAAGTCAAGGGAAGGAAATACAACTGTCGAGGGAACAATGCGGCGAGGGGCGGATGGGGAAAACTATGTGCATTAGGAGTTAAGAAAACGAAAACGTGGGAAGGAAAACCCAAACATGGAGGAGCACGGGAAAAGGTCAAGGCCCATGATGTCCCGCCTGCCACTAAAGACAGGGGGAATAATACCTGACTTCAACAGGGTAGCAGACACATAAAAAGTTAACCCTAGGGAAACAAGAGGATAGGGAGGGTGGATGGAAAGAGGTAAATCCTCGTAAGGTAGGAAGGCGGCCCCTCTAGACTTGAGGGTCCTGCAAACAGGAAACCGAAGCAGGAAGGGATAACCCAGTAACAGAATTAAACAAAGCTAAAAACACAACTCAGCTCCCAAGGCTGTTGTGCTGAACAAAGGAGAGAAGACAGTGTAGCAGAGTGGAGAGAGTGTGTGAATAGTCGTGAGATATTAGCGGGCAGAGCCCGAACCATGGTGTAAGGAAGGAGTGGGAGAGGGGGTCTCCGAGGGAGGTGGGCCACCCTGCATTGAGGGGACAAGCCTAGGTGTGGAAGAAGTGCGAAAGGCGGGGGTGAGCTCGTGCTGAAGGCTGGAGCGGAGGGTGCAGGAAGACCTACCTAGGGTTGGAGTCACAGGGTCAAAGGGTGGGTTAAGGGAAAGGGTAGCCAGAAGCACAGATGTGATAGTTGAAGGGAGGGCAGTCGGGGGAGGACAGGGTCACTGTAATCGCCAGCGAGGGCAAAAGCGTCAAGAGGGGAAGGAGAGTAGCTGCGGGGCCCATCAACTGGAGCAGGGCGAGGAGAAGGATCAAGGAGGTGCGGGCACTCCCGGTTTCAGGCAGAGTGGTCTCTACCACCGTTCGTGCACCCAGTAGGGAAGGAGATACAGTAGTTGAGGACGGGATTGTGGTTGCCTCTTTTGGGGCAGGAAGGATTGGGGCAGCGGTGTTCAGCTCTGGTGTGATGAAGAGAGCAGAGGGGGCACACTGGGTGATCAACTTTGCACCTTGGTTTGACATGGCCGAACTTCCTGCAGTTGAAGCACAGTATGAAAGTGTTCGACAAGAAGGCCTTCTAGGACCAGCGATTATCAGAGCACAGGGGAATGGAGGGAACCAAGTAATCCAAGTCTGAAGGTTGAGCAGTCACGATCAGAGATGTTGAGAAATTGCCCATCCTAGCCTTCTTGTCTGGGTTGAGGAAATGGGGCATGAGGTTTGAAACTCCAGTTGAGATCCTAATGCAGGTTGAGTGGCTGGTGAAGAGGTCCTCATTGTCATCAGGGAGGTAGACAAGGGGGACAGAGTAGATGCCACCTGAATAGCTGGGAGCGGGACCGAATGGAAGTCAAGGATTCTCACGAACTCTAAAGGACAGGTTCCGGTACTGGGAGAGAGTATCAAAACACGGAGTGTAGGTAAGAGCAGGGACGGAGAGGTCATGACCAACGAGGGAAACAGTCCCACGGTCATTAACTGTTGCTGTAAAGGAGGGAGGATGGGAACGGTTGGCTTCATGCAAGACTAAAGTAGCGAGGTCCAGGAAGAGGCCAGCAAGCGCAAGGGCATCTGTCCTTGGGTCATGGGAGGAAAGTAGGGCATTTAAGCGGCCAGTGGTGGCAGGCAGGGGAGGAGGTACTTTCTCCTTCGAAGGGGACCGGGCCGTGGTGCCTTGGGTGACTTGGGCTGAAGATGGACCAGCTGGTACAGCTGGACCCTTGCCTTTGCCGTTCCTCCCGCCTGCCCTTCCGAATACCACCCGGTAGGTGGTCACAATCAGCTTCTCAGAGGACTTAGAACGGGAGGGGTTAAAGCCATGGATGACAAGCTTGGGGTTAGAGGAGGAGAATGATGCAGTGGGGGAGGGATGGCAGGGAACAGTAGTGGTGGGAAAGGAATACGGAAACTGGGACGTCTAGGAGGGCCAGGTGGACTATGAGCTGCTGCGGGAACCGAAGAAGCAGTAGGGGGTGGGTTGACGCACTGCGGGTGGGTGACTCTATGGCACAGGTTACGAAGAGAGGAGTGGAGGCAGGAGAGGTCCCAGTTGAGGGTGTCTAACCCATGCTGTGAAGGGTTAGGCACAGCAGCAGGCCAGTTCCGAATAAGAGAGTTGAACTCATCCAGCCTTATGTTGACAGCAACGAGACCGTATAGGTCAGAGCAGACCAGAGGGAGTAGATAGGTTTCTGCGGTGGAGAAGTCATTCAAGTGATCAGTTGAGTATGGCGGCACAGGTCCTTCATGCCAGCGGACGGCGGAGTGGGTTTCACAGAGGAAAGAACAGATGAAGGAGGAGTTGACAGGGAGGGTAGGGTGAGGAGAGTCCTCACGAGAGAGGGCATATGAGGACTGACCTGAGGGGGGACGACAATGCTCCATGACCTCCACTTAGGGACTGAAGGCCTAAGCGAGGGCAGGAATGAGGTGTTCGTGAGGTTAAATGAGAAAACCGTGGTGTTAAAAATGTAGGAGTAGGAAAACACGGGAAGCGGAGCCTGTCGTAGCTACTGGCTGCCTAGAGGTCCTAATATAGGCACTCTTCCATGAATGCTAACTCTGTTCAATCATACTTATGAGTCACACGACTATTATGAGTTATTGTGAGTCATAGTATGAAATCCATCAGTTGACTCTCCAGAGTCAAATCCACATTGTTCCAATACTAATCATAACTCATAAAAGTAATCATATTTCCCAAAGAGTTCATATACGCCAAACCTAAGACTCCTAATGTGGATCATGTCTGAAACTCATTACATTGTATGACTCACAAGTGTGTGTCATGCACACAATCAACCAATCACCATGTAACAAGGTTTGCACTAGGGTGCATCATGTGAAAACACATGACACTTAATGAGTCATAGGGTGAAATATCCAACCTTCTGACTTATGACTTTGAGTCATGTGAAAGCCTGTCCTGCTTAGTTACCTAATCGTGATATTAGGTCCTATCTCCCTCAAGCCTCAGTGCCATCAGGCTTAGTGTCCTATCCTCTTCCATCTTTCTCCGAACTGGTATAACTCATATTTGACCCTGCGGCCCTGGTATTTTGAATGCTAATATTTCCTGACGTCTTCCTCCGAGGTGATGTTCGCAGTTCTGATTATTTGGTCTCGTTCTGCGATCACTTTTTTCCTTGGTGTTTAGGTGGCTCTTCTCTAACGTTATAAAGTCTTTGGGGTTGCCAAGTTGCTCTCGTAACCTCCAAGTCTCTCATTCTAGACATTCGATATCAGATGCGAAATTGCTTACAACAATTTCGCCCTTCTCTTCACTGAACTGAGTCCTCACAGTGGTTTTCTTTTTCTGATGCATGCATCTTTTTCACTAAGGGGAACTACATCTATGCTCCATCTTGGGTAATATTCTGCATCGATTTTGTTGTCTCAATGTGCCCGGCATTTGTTCCTGAAGCAGTCGATCCCGGCTGTTTCCTTGTCCGTTTGTTGTTTCTGTATATTTTTGACTGTCTAGGGTACCAATTCCCTCCTTCTTTATTGCGTAAGTGAACATAGTAATGTTCGTCATACTAGGCAGTCCATCAAAGACGATTGAGTTCAACCTGCATCTGTATACCTTACGTAATTGCAAAAGAAGAGCTTTGTGGATATGGTTGCTCCCAAGATCCACCCATCTGTCACTGGGTGATAATGTCATCAGTACCTTTCATATTACCTCCACCAGTTCCATCTTGAGAATTATACACTTAGGGTTACGTTAGGTACTGCAGATGGAAATGTTGGACAGCGATGTTTGCATAGTTGAAGTTTTCTTCATGGTACCAGATTTCGTCGTATTCTGGACAGTAACCTGTCCACTTGGGTCTAAATTATAATCTTTCTCAGTGTAGACAAGAGTCGGTAATCTGTTTAAGTTCGTATTCGCTATCTCCCTCTATCTCGATAGGAGGGGATGGAATTAGTTGCTGAAAGGGAAACTTGTGGTCTTGGTATAGTTCTAGTATGGAGAGGTGGAAGGTATTGTGGATCATCTGCTGGAGCAAGGCCAAGATATAAGTGGTTGACACCACTATTGCCAGGATTTTGAATGGTCTGATTATCTTAAAGTTCAGGTTTTTGCTTGGTCTGATAGTGTAACACATGCACCCTGTATGAACATGGACCCTAAGGTTGCGAACGCACCAAAGACTCAAAGTAAAGTTCACAGAAGGTTACTATATAGATCATTCAATCAATATGATAAAGCTTAATATCTGTGAGCTGGAACTTAACTCAATTCAAGCTGATCTCATGTGCATTGTTGATTATCAGAGTATATTGCCGATCAAGTTTACTTAACTAGAATTGTGAACCCGATCGAAACCTATTCCTACCATGACCACAAATACGCCCCCTTCTACACTTGGTGATTATGAACGCCAGACCTCTTCAGGGTCAGCTTGGGAAGGCTGCGGATCCCTCAGATACGGAGAGCCCTCCAATCCCCTAGCTTTTCTTCAATGCATCTGAAATATATATGCAGGAGAGAAATACCTTTTTGATCGAACTCATATCGCTGGCATACTTCAAGTCGACATGGGACTCGTTATCTTAGTAAAGACTTTATGGCCCTTTGTCAATTCCATCTAATCACGCGTTTTGGTTAACCTGGTCCGCTTGGCCTATCGACTGCTATTCTAGTAACTGTTTAGTTCCCCGCGGGAGTCGCACTACGCTATTGGCTAAATGTGCACTACCCATACCTAATAGTTCCTTAACCACCTCACTCCTGATAAGAGGGAATACCCTCCTTTTCCTCTAACGTGTGTCGGTAATGGTAGAGGGACTTGGCTTCAAGCTGTTCAACAGTAGATGATTATCCCGACAAATTGCCGTTTGTCCACAACTCCCAGTTGTCCTCCCCCAGCGGCTACCACACCTCCCATATGGATATTTGGTTCTCAGAGTAACCACGGGATGCCATCTTGTGTCAATACGAAGAACCTGCCTTGGTTGGCCTTTGCCTACTCACTTTTACACCCTGCAGATACGATTTCTATACTGGACAGTGGTGACCTATATTATATTACAATAACACCTACAGCAGTCCAGTTTTGTTACCCTTTTACCATCGGTCTAACTTTGCCACCTATGCCAATGGTGGTTTACCAACAGGATCTAAATCTGCCCCTGATGGCTTGTATTATTTATGGCATTATGCGTAATGTTGAAGGTAGGGTAACTTGAGGTTCACCTTGATATAAGTGATCCCTAAGGTAGACTACCATGTTCTCTTCAGGGTTTGAATCGATTTGGATGTCAGTGTAATGTACCAATGTATTAAGGGATGGTCCCTTGTACTGACTCAGTTGTTGATACTCAATTGCATTATTAGGAAATAACTAGTTACTCAAACATCACATGCCTGATGGGCGCTTCGCTGCTTACCAGCTTTTCTTTAGTTCTTCTAGTTATCTGGCCTTGCCCGTTACTGTGGCTAATTCTGGTAATGCATTACCCTGCCAAGCTTTGTTACCCAACCTAACTCTGTAAGTGTCTTATCCAGTCCACCTTGGTTACCCTACCGTAGGTGGGATCTAGGTTACCCTATCTTACCAAGTTACCCTACCCACCTAGGTACCTTGGTCCTTTCTTATTTAAAGTACCTCCAGTTTCTAGGTCGCTTTTTCTGGTCGATGATATAGTTGCTTGCCAGGCCACCTCAATCTCCCTGGCTAGGCTGTTATACGTTTAGTTATAGTGGCTGATATGTAGGAGGGTAAAAGTGAGTCTGTATATTTTTTGGTAGCAACCAGACCATGTCTCCTGGCTGGAGGTTTGGATCGTGTTTTATTTGCAGAAGGTACATTTCCTTCTGTTGTAAGTCTCATATACTACTTATTGACGTAGGACTTCATGCAGCTGACACATTACTTCCTTACCTATCCATTCCATTATTATCAAGTAGCGAATTGCCTCATGCTATGGGTGATGTACCAAATTGGTGTATAAGGGTATGGCCTTAATTAGTACTTGTTTTCCCTTGTTGTATGCTAATTCTGCCAGTGGCAGGAGGTCGGACCAATTGTCATGCTGACAGTTGACATAGGCATGTTGGTCTTGCTCTAGGATAGCATTGGTCCTTGCGGTTTGGCCATCCGTTCGTGGGTGCAATACTGGACCCAATCTTCTTTCTATGACTAAGGATTTCACAGTTTCCTTCCATAAGTATGATTTGAATTGGGTTCCCCGATCTATAATAATATCTCTTATTAGTCCATGAAGTTGGAATATTTCCTTCAAGAATATTATGAAGAAGTTTTTGGTATTCATATCCTTGGTGCAAAGTATAAACTGCCACATCTTGGTCAGGGGGTTAAGGAGCACCACCATAGCGTCATATTCTCCTGATTTCAGATGATCTGGAATGAAGTCTATTGCATTTGATTTACATGGTTGGTGTAGTGGTTCATTTGGATTTTATACCTCATATAGTGCATGTTATCTCACTTTTGTCCTTTGACAATTGTGGCAATTCTTGATGAATTGTTTTATATTTTCTTGCATCTTGAGCCACTAGTATTTTCCTGACAGGAGATCAGTTGTCTTGCTTGTCCCACCATCAGCAGCGGGAGGAGCATCGTGGTTTTGCCGTATGATAGCGTTTCGTACATTTTTCATTTTCTGGAAGCCAAATCATGCCTTGATACAAAAGGAATCTATCTTTCCTAAGGCCTGCTCCTATGGCTACTCCTGTCATCTTATTGTCTCCTCTCTCTCAAGCATTATATATTTCTTTTATCTTCTAGTCCTACTTGGCTGCTTCTCAGATCCTCAATTTCTTTTTGCAAATTGGACCACTTCCCATGTTTCGAAGTATTGTTCCATTGGTACATGGATCCTTTGTTTCAGTAGGATCCTTTCGTCCTCATTTCCTGGGATATCTTCTGCTCTTGTTCTGGGAGAATCTGGTTTCCCTCTATCTTTATCTAGACGATATTGTATCTTGATATGGTGCTGGCTACGTATTTCACTCCACGGAATATGCCAGTCATAGTGTTCCTATGTAGTAGTCACGGGAACCAAATTTGGATAGTTGATGATGATCAGAACTTGTGTCTGGTTCCTTTAGCATACGTCTCCATTACTCTTGAGCTTGTACAATAGCTAGCAGTTCTTTGTCATGGATGTTGTAATTGTATTATGCTTGCAATATCATCTTTGTCCAATAGAGTACTGGTTGCGATTGCCCTCCTTCTCCTTTTTCGCGATAGTATGCGTGAGCAAACATATTTTGATGCGTCAGTTTTGATCAGGATTTCTCTTCAGGGGTTGTAATGGACCAGGAGTGGTGCCGAGGTAAGTAGGCTTTGGAGTTCATCAAATGCCAGCTGTTGTCTTCCCTAAAGATGGATTTGGCTTACTTTTTCATTAGTTCATATGTTTTGGTTTCTTGTCGCACCAATTTCCATATTGCCACAGTTTTGAGAGGATCGAATATGACACCAGCTATGTTGATAATGAATCCTAGGTATATCTTTCGTTCCTTGTGAAATTTGCATTTAGAAGGCTTGTGGGTGAATCTTTTACTTGTTATTGTTTTGATAATTTTCTGCACATGGGTCCAATATGGTCCTTTTTTCTCTTTTTTTTATTTTTTTTCCTAGTTTTCCGTATATATCAGTATATCATCTACATAGAGGATACAACTATGTCCTGGTATCGGCTTTAGATCCTGTTGACCCTTCATTGCAATACAGCTACACACATTTTTGAGTCCAAATAGCATAAGGGTAAATTGGTATATATGCCATATTTTCTTGTAATTGAGGTATTTCATTCATTCCCTTTCTAGATTCAGATTGTGTAATTGGTGTTGAGCATATCCAGTTCCGTGAGGACATTAGCAGTTGTACGCCTGTCAATAGGATCTCGAATCAGAGTTTAAGGATATCGGTCTAATTTGGCGACTTCATTGAGCTAGCTGTAGTCTACATATAGTCCGAGTTTGCCATCCTTCTTTTTGACCTTTAGTAATTGGGATCCTCCATTTTCATAAGAGTCTCTGAATAGTGTCAGTTTTCGTTGACTCGTATCTATTCTCTGTGATCATTCAACTCTTTTTCCTCAAAGGGTTTAGTTTGCTTGCTGGTACTGTTTCTCCCTCTTTGAGGTTTTTACCAAGTCAATCTTGGTTCTTTGTTGGGCCAGCTGTGTTTCTCCCTCTTCTTTGAACATATCAAGGTACTGGTGGTATTCCTTGGTAACAATGTTTAGTGTAGGCTCTTTTTCTTGCCCGTTCACTGCTGTAATTGCTAGGTACGTCCTGAAGTTAATAGCTTCAATCCTGGAGGTCTCGCTTGCCTTTTATCCTATTTCAGGATTTTATAAACTTCACCTCATCGGTGGAAGTGGCCGAACGATCTAACCGAGATGTAGTTGATATCTATTCTTTGGCTGTTTGGTTTGTCCCTACTTCAAACCCACCTTCGCTTCATATTGTTTGAAACAATTGCTCCACTCGTATACATTGTGCTATGACAATCTTTTCGCATATCAGCCGTGCTATGTGGTCTCTGAATTCAACCTTGTATTCGTCTTTTCCTAGGTTAACCAGGTCCACCTTGATATCACCTATATACTTGGCATTGATAACTCCTGCATTGACCGTAATATAATATTTAACCTGCTAATGCCTACAGTCGTGCTATCCACCTATAGGTACCTTCATCTAGTCCTTTAGCCATTCCTTGGTTGACTATTGCTTATTCATATGCCAGGATCATATTCTTCTTGCTCAGGTACAGGTCCTGTCCTACCGCCTTTGGTGAACCCTTCGTAGGGATTATTGCCAAATGGCTTAATCTTCGCATTTTGATTCATGTGCATCCTTAGCCTATACTTTGGAGAATTGCAAATTCAAATTCACATTCAGGGATTCTACTTCAGGGAGTAGCTCCACTGCTGGCGAGCTTTCCTGGCATACCATTGTATACATATCGCTGGCGTACGCAGCTTGTTGCTCTCTGAAGGGATTTTTAGGTTATGCCTTTTCAATTATTGGAGTCCTATTACTGCTTGCTAGTAGGGTAAATCTGGGATATGAAAGCTGACTACTTCCTTATGGCTGTCAATGTCCATAGGTACTTCCACTATATGGGTTATAGGTCGCCAAGCGCTTGGCTCTCCATCTGCTAGGTGAATTTCCCTTAATACATTTTCTTTCTTTGTTTGTATGCCGTGTGGTTGACTAAATTCTTGGTCAATAAACTTTTCTGTTGTGCCTGAGTCAATCATCACATTTATGCTGACTGTTGTATCCTTTTCATGAACATGCATTTTGACTATGGTATGGTCTTTTTCTGGTTCCAAAGTTTCGATAATTGATGCTCTCGGGAAGATGTTCACGATTCCGTTTGGCTTAGTTTTTTGTATCCATCAGACCATTTCTCTCAGGTGTCTTTCTTTGTTTCACCACTCGGGAGCCATTTCTTGGGTTTCAATATCTCTGAGGATGGTACCTGCTTGCTATCGCTTGTTATTAGTCTGGCTGTTGAACTTACTAGTAGAGTCTTTCTTGTCCCTAGTGTTTCGACAGTTGTTGATTCTTTGGCCAAACTCGTCCCAGCCAAGACAGATGTTGTTGATCTTCCTCCTTATAAACTCTGCCCTGGAGAGGTTCATTCTTTGCACCCTCTTTCAGCATCGAGAAGCATCAGATCTTCCATACTTTCTATATTGCTGTTGGATTTCCATGTAACATTATTGATTCTAGAGGGTCCTGTAGTCGGACCACAATACTGTGGTTTCATAGGAGAAGTTTGATCATATTGATTCGGTTTTGCTTTTCAATTATCCATCATGCCTCGTCGTCCACTCTGGCACCGTGCATATTGTCGGTTACCAGCCGTCCTTAGGTGTTCGATTGATGGCTTTTGGGAACTGACCGCCCTGCCTAAAATTAACTTCTTTATTTTCTGTAACCGCCAGACACAAAGAGTTCCCGTATTGCGTTACTGGTTCTTTTCTTAGTTTCATAGTGACCAGTTTGATTATAACTGCGTTTTCTGGATCTACATCATCAAACGATTCCTTGAGAGCAGCAGTAAATTCGTCGTAGGTAGTCCAACTCTCCGTGCATCTTCCTCCACATAAGGGGTTATCCAACTTGTTGCTGCATCTTAGAGCAATCTTTTAACTTATGTAATTCCTTATGTATTGCGAGTTTCTTGGATACATTCAATGTACAATTGGCATTGTAGTAGGAAGCTTGTTAGTTTGGTCCTTATTCCAGAACACGTGGGTTGTTTTACTACCTTGATTCAGTTGTGGATAGATTCTCTATAATTGTTATTCAACGTCAGAATTTCCAGGAAATGTGCTGTTGTGAATCCTGCTAATTGTATTCCTGCACCTCATGGTACCACAGCTGGTGCTGGAGTAGTAATCTTTACTAGTGTTAGTGTATCTGGTTCCAGTGATCCTATTGGAGAGAGTAGTTCTGCAGTGACTAGGCTGGCTGTTCGTGGGGACAGACTTCAGGACCGAATTGTTTCTAGTTATTCTTCTAATGCAGGACCAGGGTCAAAGTATTGATTTCGCCTTCTGTGAGATTGATATCGTGACTGGTAGGGTCCGCCATATTGCAGTTAGGTGTAGCTTAGGTGACGCAACCAAATCTTACTATCCTATGCTATTAGCTATTGTACAACAGGTAACTACTTTTTGGTAAGGAGAACCTGTATATCTAGGTTGTCCTTAATGTCCTTGGATTAATCTCAGGTTGTTATCGGGTGCTGCGCTCATGTAACTCACAATTGGAGAAGTACTATTGGAACCAGCAGTGCGAGGCGAGGATCCACTATTGATCCCAGGCCTATGCCTACATTTTATTGATAGCCAAAGCCTCTGGTTCCTATTACACAACGCCAATCGAAAAGTGGGACAGTAAAGAGGTAAAGTTCTTGTATAGGTAAGAACTTAGATGGTTGTGTGAAGAGCCCTAGCTACACGCCGTTTCTCTTTTTCTTTCTTTCTTTTTTTTTTTTTTTTTATATAATATATTTGTTGTTAAGATAGAAGAACTTGCGTGGAGCGCTAGCTATGGCATAAACAAAACCTTAATCCCAAAAACCAAAAACGAAGGAAACCATTTGCAAATAACGCTCTAACTGGTCAGGTAACTGTTCACACACCACATACGGTAAACTCAAGCATGGAAAAACTAGCCAAGGAATCATACAGAAACTAAGTGTTCATGTAAGGAAAGACCCAAGATACTAAGAACTTGGGGAGAAAAAAAGGGGGTAGGCAGGAGACCCAGGGGCAGTAGGGGCGACCAGTGGAGGCGGAGGTGAGTGGGGGGATAGCAGCATGTTGGGTGTGAAGCCAACCTGCGTCTCACGTAAATAGGGGACCAGGTTGAGGACTTGAGGTATAGAGGACAGGAACAGGTCCTACGGGCCTAACCTAGAAACACCTTAGAGGTGGCCTCTACAGGCATCGGCAGTGGCAGAGCAGGAAAGTATAGTGTGCTAGAAGGCTTCGTCAAAGTCCCAGAACTGTGGAGATAGGGTGAGTTCCCCTTTGGAGCCACAGGAACTCTGGAGAGCCAGGTACGTCTTGTGGGCACGCATTTGATGAATGCGACCAGCCATGAACTTGCCCTGGCACAACAAACGATGTGGGTACATAGATGGTATGAAGGGGTAATATGGTGGGGGAGGAAAGGCCTCTCCCGAGGCGTTAAAGAGGGTCTGGTGGGCCTGACTTCCATGGCAAGTGTAGGCGGCGCGTATAGCAGGCAGCCAGAGGAGAGGAGGAGATAGTGGTGCGAGGTCTACACTTGGCATAGCAGCAAAGTACAAATAACAAAGAATGTGGAGAACGAGGTGGGCTATAGCATCCACTGGGAGGTGGGTGCTGCAAACAAGGGTGCGAGGAGTGGTTTTCCAATGGATAGGATTGACATTGGGCTGGAGTGATCTTGCAAGGTAGCACCAAGAGTCAGGGGCATGGGTTTGCAGGAGGGAGGAGATGCCCAGTGGGAGCTGACCTGCGGCGGGGTTGATGGTTGGTGGGGCGCACACCAACCTGAGTGCAGCCAGCCTACACTGGTGAGCGCACAGGATATTGATCCATGGGAGGCAGCTCTCCAAGGAGAGGACATAGAGTCTGGTAGAGCGGAAGCAGTTGGTAACCCATCTAGCGATCTCATGCCAAAAGACGTACATGTGTCGTAGAATTCCACGGGAGAGTATGAAGAGGTTAGCCCCATAGGTGAGGATGGGGAGGAGAAGGGAGATAGCCAGGCGATGACACAGGTGGGAGAGAGGCCCGCCCCTAGTGGGGAGAGCCAGCGAACAGTGGTAAAGGTGCCTTGGACAAGTGCAACCTGCTTGGAGAAAGGAGTGGAGGTGGAAAGAGAAGGTGTGAGCCAGTAGCCAAGCTATCTGAGAGCATTGGCAGGATGTGAGACCTCCCCATCCAGGTGTATAGGGATGATGCAAGGGGAGCCCCGCTGGTTCTTAGCGCACCAGGGAAGAAGCTTCGTTTTCAGAACTGAAAAGGGAACATCACGTCCTGCTCCGCAACGCTTGATGCTGGAAAAAGCCGCTAGCATGAGCTAAACATTATGTAAGTAAGAAGAAGAAAATACCGTCAATGTTAAATCATCAACATAGCTAAGAATAAAGCCCCTGGGAAGGGAAAAATTAAGGCTGAAACTCTAGCTGCAGGCCGTTTTCTTTTGTTTTTTTCAACTTTTTTTTCAATTTTTTTCTTTGTATCATATAATTACTTGCAAAAGTACAAGAACTTCGCATGCATCGTGAGATATGGCGTAAAGAAAACCTTAATGTCAAAACTCCCCACTCAGCCCTGGGATCAAAACCCATACTCCCAGGACCCTCTATTATGGGCCTAACCGCATATGTCGCCCCTAAGCAAACAAACCCCCAGCTGGCATAGGAGACAACAGGTTGAAAGTAAGAAGTAGGAAATCAGGAGAGCATAAGGAAAACCCACTGTGAAATCTCAAACAAGCCACACCAATGTGAAGTAGAAAGTAGAAGAAAGCAAGCTACTAAATAAACGCTCCATAAGAAGCCAGGGCAAAAGAAATACTAATGCTAGATTGGGGAAACTATGACCTAAGGAAATCCACCTGACCCACAGTAAAAAGAAAGTAAACCATCAACAAGGAGACAGTGGAATACCACCAAGGGGCCTAGGGCAATGCGACCGCCGGTGAGAGTCGCTACCAGAGTACATGCCGAGTACAGCAGAGAGACGGATTCCTACCATGAGAGGGGAATGGCAGAAAGGGCATTAGCCGAGGGGACCGTGGAAGGAGGAGGAGTAGGGGTAAGGCAAACTCCAAAAACAGCCAACCAGCAAGACCATGGCCACTACTTTCCAGAATTGTAGATATGAACACAGTCGACCAAAAAGAAGCTGGTAGCGCTACTAACTAAGGCTTTCCACACCGCAAGAATCAAAGCGCAGGAGCCGTATTCGCAGGACGTCCAATACCGACAGTGCAGACCATAAAAGTGATAAGAGCTGTTGCCAACCGTGCCAACACTAAGCGAGGTAGCAAAGTGAAGGCGGGGAGAGGGGGTGGGGAGATGAAACCATCAACCCCTAGGAACAAGCCAGACCAGCCGAGACCATCATATGCGAGAGAGGTGACGAGGGCGAGGATAGCAATCACTGCCCTATGCAAAGGTGCCTTGATAGGGATGGAGAGGGAGATTATAAGTATCATGAGAAACACTTGTGGTATTGAGTTTTCAAGTACGCAGAGGATAGGTGGTGTGGATCCTTCACTAGCTACAGGGCGCCTCGTGGTCCTTATATAGGCACTCGTCCTTTAACCCTAAACCTGGTAACTCACACTTATGAGTCACACGACTTCTATGACTCATAGTGAGTTATAGTATGTAATCCATCAGCGGACCTTACTGAGTCAACTGCATAACATTCCAAAATCATTCATAACCTAAGAAATAAGTCCTGTGCTCCACATGGGATACATACGCCAAACCTATTACCCCTAATGTTAGTCATATGCAAAGCTACTTACGTTGAATGACTGACAAGTGTGCGTCATAAACACGATAAACCAATAACAATATAACCACGTTTAGCTCTAGTGTTCATAAGGTGAAACCCCATTACTCTAAGCATTGATAGTGTGAAATATCCAACCCTAGTGACTCATAACTATGAGTAATGTCCAAAATTCTCTTGGTTAGTTACCTGTTTATGACATCAAGTGCTGAACAGCCCATTAGAGGATCTCGGAAGGTCTGTGAAGTCAGAAGTCACTATTGACTCCAAAAATGATGTTATTATTAAGCAAGCACCACCCCTTCACCTGGTTCGGACCCGACCGATCGGCTTTGCTGCATATTCTATAAAAGAACTATCTGATGTAGACTGGTACCAACATCTTACGCCAGCTGCTAGGGAAGCTTTGGGTCTTAGAGGCCCTCCTGGATCATCATGGATATCCCCATTTGCTTCCACAGTTAAGGCACGTCTAGTTAGCTGATCTACCTCCCCTTCTGGCACTGTACTGAGATCATCACTACTAGTAGGAATAACGAACTAGAAAAGCCATACAAAAACTAAAATATCAAAGGTGGCTACTACCCTCCCAGCAGTACCTGATAGACTGAAGATTCTTTTAGATGCTGAACGACTATAAGCAGTGGCAGAGGTAACCCCTCTACCAGCCACACCCCAAAATCTGGTACCCCTTGTCCATCAGGCCCAAGTAGCCGCTCCGGCAAAGCCAATTGGCTGCCATGGGAGAACATGATTTCTAGGGGGAGTGGTGCAGTGGGCTATGGCCAATTCTTCCCCTGTTTGTAGGATCGAGGGAGGACCTGCTGAGCAAATTTTCCACCATGAGCCCCCATTTACAAAGGACCCTGGTTAAGGGCAAAAACATTCCCACTCAGGTCCAAATTTGAAAAAGACCAAATACCGATTCTGAGGTTTAAAAGATCATACAATTGTTGGACCTTGTCCCAGGTTCCACCAATTAGTTCCCAAGGGCTTGGATAAGGTTCTTGCAGCAATGAAACCGCCTACCCCATATTCTCCGGTACAAGGGCTTTCCCCCCTGGAAGCTAGTCAACCTTGTTTGTAGGTTTCCTTGTGTGGATTTGATGAATCATTTGGAAACTGGGGTGGAAGCATCAGCGCAGACTTTAGTAAGCAATGACCAGGTGGGAGAAATATCGGCGAAGGATGAGAGCCAAGTGATTCTGACACCTAGAGGAGTTGCGATAATTGTTCTTCCTCCCTTCCTCATATAAGCAGATAATTAGGCTAAGAAAGGTCACCCTGGAATGAGGCTTGGAAGCCATGGTATGATGAGTGATGTCAAGCCTTAACGGACTACCTCTGCAAGTTCCTCAAGAAATCCCAGACCCGTTAAATGAACCCAGAGAATTTAGGGAAATTAGAGTTCAATGGAGACCCACTGGACAAGTAGAGTTTCATATAAGATCTGTAAAGAAGGTTTGATTACTATTAATACTGCAAGTTGACTGACATGGACAAAATCTGCCTAATCATAGTGCTTGTTATAGGGGCTGCAAATTAATTGTACAATACCATTCATATCCATTTTAGTCAGGATGCAGCTAGTAGGAGTGGATTATGATTCAACTCAATCAACGAGTTACGTACTTGTTCAGGTTTTCTACAACCTCAGGAGACCAGTTTTACCACTCCCTCAGACCAGGATCGTCCTCTTTGCGAATGGACCAGTGTTGTCATAAAACCTGAAAAGCTGGATCTGTTTGTCGATTAACTCATTCCATTAGGCAATGAGTTGATTATGAGGGGAAACGCAGGAAGGACAAAGCTTGAACTGGTATGACAGCTGTATTGCATCATGCCTAGAGGCTGAAAGCTCCACACCACGGAGCATACATCGACTACCTCAACCTTCTACACCACATGGGTCACCAAATCTAGGATATATCATCTTTCCAGAGTACAGTTATTGAAGAAAAGCATATACGGCATGAGGGAAGCGAGAAAGGTTTTCTAGTGCTAAGCAATAGCAGAAGAACGAGCAAGGTCCTGGGATTTCCAATCCAAAAACCCAACAGGGAACGTCAAGCCCCTCATGGGTTAAGATGTCAGAACATGTGGATAAACTCATAAATATTCGATAAATCTGACTGACTAGTGCCGCCCTTTGAAACAATATGCTTGTGGCAGGACTAAGGGTCAGGTTTGGAGACTCTCTACTGACACTCAATCAGTTGTACAGTCTATGAAACCCGCTCAAAGGTGAACAGCTTCCGAACCTGGGTATGGTACTTCAATCGTCCTCCAACATTTACAGACTAAGTCTCCTCTAGTAGTGAAAACTATTTCCAAGGTCTGTGGAGCGCATCCGATATTGGATATTAATGCAGACTGCCGTGAATATGTAAGCCATCTCAACAAAACTAAAGAAACCCGAAAGCTTACTACCACTTATCACATTTAGTGCTGAAGGAAAAGTGTAGAAAGGAAGAGAAATTGGATTCTGTGAGTCCCCTTCTCAATTCAAGACAAACTTCTCTGATCCAAATACGACATAACAGGTTTTGGTTAGGGTTTCTCCTTGATATTAGTTGTGTGGGGGTTTAATTATTTTTTCCTTTTTTTACTTGTTGTGCTTAGGGAAGACCTATAGTAAAGGTCGGGTTTCACCGAAGTTTTGTTGCTTATTTGGGTCAATGAGGCAGGACTTGATTAGTAACTGAAAGTTATTTTACAAGTTTAGATGAGGAGGGTTGAATACACCCGAAATCTCGCCGGCGTGAGAGTAAACACCCAAACTACACTGATTATAATGTAAGATTTAGTATTGCGCTGTAGTGAAAAAAATCTATTAGCCAATAAATACCCACTTAGCGGCACAAGGTATCGGGCCCATCGCCCCACAATAGGACAATACACATAAAAGTTGAGTTGTACTGGGACTTTCTAAAGCAGCATAGGAGTGAATAAGTACTACTTCTATTGAACAGTGGCGTCCAGGGGGCCGTCCAGAGTAGTTCATGGGTCAAGAAGGCCCTGGTACCATGTATTTGTCGTAAGGTTACGACAAGAATGCCTGATGTAATTGATAACCAGATTCCTCAGTGTGGGAAGCATAACACCAAGACTGTGAAAAACAAGATCCGAGACCTAGTGAATGACAAGAGGTTTGACCTTGTAGATGTGCCGGACACCAAGAATAATGGCTATCATGGGATGGCTTGGTTAAAAGCCCACAATCGTATTAGTAACTGAGATAGAAGTATATTGAGGTAGCGCTTATAGTAATGTCAAACTAACTCCTCGTCGCTAAGTGGTGTATGGTATATATCTTATGCGAAGAGCTCCTAGATGAGCATTTTAGTCAATTATATCTTTTCGGAATGTCAGTGTTTACTGGGCAAGACCGAAAGGACATCAATGTCAATTTACTCCCTGAATACCACGATTTTATAAGTATTTTTAGTCTATAAAATATAAGTGCACTTCCTAAACACACAGAGTTTGATCCTAAGATAGAACTCGAACCAGGGACCAAGCCACCCTCTGGGACAATATACCCTCTCTCGAAGCAAGAGTTAGATGTTGTTAGGCACATAACTCCCACAAGGGCCCAGAGGAGCAGTTTAAGAGCTCTGGGCTTGAAACTCCACAGACTAATACCCACCTCCGGCCCCGACGTTGGCCCCGGACGACAGCACTGGCGCCTTGTGCAGTTGCTCACAATCATAGAAAGAAGAAATATTGGAGCACCTCTCGTAACACCGTATACGTCGTCGCCGTCCGTCCGTCCGGATCCTGTCCGTAGGGTATATCAGAGGGCATCTCTGGCTACGCCTGGGAAAAGGAACCAAGCGATTTCGTTAAGAACTCGC
>QFET01002719.1:0-53313 GCA_003316355.1 Tuber calosporum
CCCAAAGGGACTCTGAAGATACTATTAGGATAGGGGGAGAAGCGTCAATGGATAGGTCTCCAATAGACAAGGTAAAAGGTATGGAACTAATAGAGTGACCGTTCAACTTGTAGTATTAAAGATGATAGTCCTGTGAGGCTTGAGAGTCCGAATCCTTAAGGGATTGCAGGCTCTTTAAATACAAAAGATTGTAGCTAGGAAAACTAAACAAAAGCGCAAACATCCTGTCCAACAACATGCTAACAGAGGAAGCATACCAAGGTAACCATAGTCTGAAAACAGAGGGTTAAAAGCGACAGGATGGAGCTAACAAAACAAGTAATGGAATCCAAACAGGAAGGAACAAGAAATCGCTACTACTATACAAATCCAGTAGGTATAGCAAGAGGATAGCGATACCCAAATGGGTAGAAGCAAGGAGGGGTAGTGATAAGCGAAACAAGGAAAGAATAACCAGTTAGGAAGTCATAACCAAGTAGGAAGGGACAACCAATTAGTGGCGCTTATCAGGTATAAACCCAAATAAGTAATAACCAACATCAAGTCAGTAGTGATAGTAGAAACATAATAGGATTCCGTTACAAAGATGGTGTGAGCTGAATATTAGGAATAATTATGAGATAATATGACCAAGATTGATGCATAAACCATGCATAATCATCCGTGAAAACCAGAACACCAGCTAGAAAATAAACGCAAGCAAATGCCCAATAATATACTGAAATAATAATGAAATACGGTATAATATGTCCTAAATGTAGTAATGTAAGCAGTGTACAGATGGAACCGAAACACAAACTAAGTATGAGTAATATACGGTAATATTATGAAATATACATAGGAGATAAACAGAAATTTCAACAAGGATGTCTCACCAGTGCTTTAGTCTAAACATATTTGTATTGAAGTCTTTTTTTGCTTTACCTCGCCAGTATCATAGAGTATACTTGTACTCTATTATATCAAGATGCTGCTTTTTACACAACTGGGCACCAGTGGAAACTCCAAATTCTGGGAACAGGGAGAATAAAGAAAGGTCTTGACTAAACTGGTTTGTTTCTGGGTCAGGATTTTGATTTGCTATGAGGGAACGAATGGGTGTTTGATTGACTATGAATACAAAGATAAAAGAGGGAAGTATTGAATGAGTAAAAGGCTAAACATCAAATAAAACAATAGGAAAAGGATTCTGGTTTGATCTGATGCGAAACTAAGTAACAAGAAAACAACTTGTAAACTTTATTCTTCGCACAAAACAGGCAGCTCTTAACGTCATCTATTGGGAAGTGACAGAAGCAAGAAGCTACCGAAATTAGTCACTCTGGAGATGCACAACTCCGTTCTCAAATCATGTAACTGATCAATACTACAACAACAAGCACCAAGACACTACTAAAGGATGCTGATCCTTACAATATTTGTGCTATTGTAACGCCTCTCTGGGTGTATCAGGTACCAAGAGGAATGCGTCTCGGTAAGGTATAACGATAGTGACTCAGATCCCAAACTGTTGGGACTTTAAGTGAATAGTACTACCAGAGATCTCGATCAGTTGTTTAACAGCCGTCGATTACTATATCGCCAGCTTTGCTAAGCCCTTGACTTGCTTGCTGTGGTTTCGTGCGAACTGAAAAGTAGTAACTGCTCAACCAAGTATATTGCAAACTCTCTCTGTCGAAGTCTGCCCTGTCTAAGCTCCAGAGGGGCAGTCTTTAAATACATGATCTCGCATTTCCAAAGCTTTCAATCTTCTTCCATTTGATTTCCAATCAACGGACATAACCAAGCTCCGCTTGTAAAGTCCTGCAATCAAACAAATACCTCATGCACCTAAACGGTACTGCAAACAAAATATGTATCATCCCGATACATGAAACAAAACATAAAACATATCGGGTATCAGCCTCATACATGAAACCCAACATGAAACAAACTAAGTATCAAACGATACTTGAAACAAATAATAAAACAAACTAACCCCTTACTAGCCCTGCTAGTGTCTGTTAGCCTTGTCAGCCTTAGCAATAGTAACCAATACCGGTTACACCCCGGAAACAAAACAACTGTTTCCAAAAACAAAAATCCAAAAAATCAATATCCCTAATCGCGAAAAATCAAAACCAGGTCTTGATAATCTCGCCATCATCCGAGACTCCGGAGTCCTCATAGTCGCTTTCCAAATAGGCTTTCCAAAACCCATTGTCCACCTTTCCTTCATCAGCAAACTCCCCGTAAACTGGCGTCATTGGCCTGAATCCGAATTCGATATATCCCATAATGATGGGAAACTCGTCGCAGGGACAGTTATCTGTCCACCATTCCTGAACAAGGTTCATAGCGTTCTCCAATCCTTCCACAGGCTCCCAGCTGTTCTCAGAATCTGCATAACCTTTCCACTTAATAAGGAACTGGTCTCATCCATAGTGCTGGCGGTGGTCCAACACTTGTTCAACTTCCCATTCTGGTACTTCTTCAATGAGGATGGGCGCTGGTTTCGCATGGGCTCTGCCAGGGAACCTCTCATCATCGTTTTCCATAAACCTCCTAACTGTAGAGCAATGAAATACCCCTTTCTAGCGGCGGTAAATCCTAGCGTCCATCTTAACTGTGTAGTTCTGTGTGTGGGAGTCGAATTCCAACACCTCGAAGGGTCCTCGCCGTCTGGGTTCCAGTTTCTTGCTTCTACCAGATTCTGTAGGGAACAGGTCCCCCCAAACGAACAATCGTTCGGCCACATCAATGGGTTTGTGTGTGGTCCTTCTTCTTGCTGCCATCCTGGTGCTCCTAAATCTTGCCATCTTGACAGATTGATAGGCCTCATTACGCACTTCCTGGTGTCTGTTCAGGAAGTCATCGGAGGCAGGCATCTGGGTATTTCTGACTCTGATAGTGCACAGCATAGGGTAATCTCGTCCATAGACGGCTTTGTATGGTGACATGTTCAGGACATCAGAATGTGCTGCATTCTCCTAGGCAGCTAACTCGGGAAGCGCAAGTAACCAGTTGTTCTGGCGCTTGTTAACAACATTCCTCAAGATGGTCTTAAGTTCCCTAATCTTTCTCTCAACCTGGCCGTTGGTTTCGTGGTGTCCAGGTACTGCCTTGATGTGCTCGATCCCCAAAGACTTAATGCTTTGGGCCCAAAATCGTGAGGTAAAATGTGGGTCAGCATCGCTAATAATCGACGTAGGTACTCCATGTGGAGTGAAAATATGGTGCCGGAGGAGGGTGAGGGTCTCTATAGCTTGACTGTTTGAATGCGTAGGGATAAACCAAGTGAATCCACCCGTCCTATCGACAACTACTAGTACTGTATCGTACTTGTTGTTTCCAGATTTATTGAATGGTCCTTCAAAGTCGATATTGTAGGAGGTTAATATCTTGGAGGGTACTGGCATAACGGTGTCGCTCCTTCAGGTAGCTTGTTGCGTTCCTTATTCCTTTGACATAAATTGCATCGGCGAAGATATTCTCGAAAATTCTTCCTCATCTCGGGCCAGAATATGTATTCTGTAGCATAGCGTAGGTCCCTATCTGTGCTATGGTGTTCTCTGTTGTCAATCTCATCAATAACGATCTCCCTGAGTGTTATTCCATTTACTGCATGTCCCTTAGGTATGTATAGGGAATCTTGACCACCCCTGGTCGTTGAATACATTAGTTCATCACCGATCCTATAGTGGGATAGCTTGCTACCTCTTCCAGTGTTGCTAGTGTCAGAAGCCTGGTTGTATAGGTCATCGTTCCTGTAGGCTTCCACCATCTGTCTTCTCCATTGGCTGCTCATTTCTGCCACTACTGCTGCCATATCCCGTTCATCCTGTACTCGCTCCAGGCGTGGTACTTCCTCCTCCTCCTCCTCGTAAAGCTCGTAGAGTGTACGCTGGTGGTGAGTAAGGGTAGGTGGTTGGATGACTGGTATAAGCCTTGGTTGGCCTAGTATCACATTGGAGTAGAGGGGCCGCTTAGGCTCCTTTGGTAGTTGTTGGTAGGGACTCTCCTGCTCCTGATAATCCGAACTCATGTCCCCTAGTTGTTCGTTCAAACGTCGTCTGATAGCATCCAGGTCCAATACCAGCCGTGGAGGTAGCAAGATGCTATTCCTTTCTTCGTAGGTAGAGACTAGCTCGGGTAGAACTATCTTATCTCCAAGTTTTTCGTCCACAGGGATGGTACACTGACGATCGTAGCATGCACACCAGTGCATGGCTGCATGATTTCTCTCATCATCGCTAATCTCTAGGGTGACTCTGTCTCCCCAATCGTTTCCTGCCCTGATAGAGCAGCCTGAGTTATCCGATGAAAGTGGTTCTTCAACAGGAAGTGGTTCAAAGAGCGATATATTTGAGGATGTAAAAGGTATGTTGTGAGGGTTTGAATCTTCGTTGGTAGGGTCCGGGCATAGTTTGGTTCTGGATCAAATTGCTCATAAAGACAGGAGAGGGCGTCTGCTAAATAGTTTTCCTACCCGGGCCTATAACATATCTTGGCCTCGTATTTTCCCAAATGGGTTCACCACCTTAGCTGCTTGCGTGAGGGGTTCTTGGCTGTCTTCAGGTACACCAGTGGTTGGTGGTCGGTTATGATTGTAAATTCATGCCCTGCAAGAATATGATCAAAGGAGGTTAAGGCATCCATAATTGCAAGTGGCTCCTTATCGGTAGTTCCGTAATTCATTTGTGAGTGGGTGAATTTCCTGCTGTGCAATACCGCAGGCCTCGCTGCTTCAGGTGTGTCTCCTTGTCCTACCCAAGCTCCTACCCCTGAGTTAGAGGCATCCGTAATGAGCTATATCTTTTGTCTTGAGGTATGGTTAATTGGTCTCATGACCTGATTCTGTTTAGCGATTTCCTTTACATTCTCGATGCATTGATCATATGTTGGTGTCCAAACAAACTCCTCATTTCTGGTAAGATCCGTCAAGGGTGCTGTTATAGTTGCGATATATGGTATGAATTGGCTAATGTAGTTTACCAATCCTAGGAACTCCAGGAGTTGCTCCTTATTCTTCGGTGTTTCCCACTCCTCAATCCTCCTGATCTTTTCAGGTGATGCTCCAAGCCCCTTGTCATCGATGACCTGGCCTAGTACTTGCAATTCTTTAGCGAAGAAGTCTGATTTCTTTCTGCTAGCAAAGAACTTTGCTTTTTCCAACTTGTCACAAACAGCTTTAATGTGTTTCAAGTGGTCGGACTCTGTATCGGAGAATATGAGTATATCGTCGATGTACACCCACACGAATTCTCCCAGGTAGTCACCGAGTAGATCTGACATAATTCTCATGAATGTTCCTGGTGCATTCATGTCTCCTTGTAACATAACCTTGCTAACGAACCCCCCAAAGGGTGTTTTGAAACTGTTATATTTAACATCGTCAGAGTGCACTCTGGTTTGAAAATAGGCATCGCTTAGGTCAATCTTGCTCCTGTATCGCGCCCGTACTAGTGCATTGAGTAATCTCCTTTGGTTCGGAATAGGTTTGTTATTCTTGCGCGTATTGTCATTTCTCGCAGTAAGGTTCTCTAGACATCTCATTCTGCCATCAGTCTTCCCTTTGACTGATACAAATATTAGTGCTGCTCCTGGCCCTTCTGCCCTTTCAATGAATGCTTCTCGCTGTTTCTGGTCCAGCCATGCTTTGAGACGAATCTCGTACTTTTCTGGTACTGAGTATGTTGGGATCGTCTTCAGATTCTCTGGATCCTTTAATCTGATTCGGTAGTTGATCTTCCTTAAAGGTGGTAACCTTTCAGGAATCGGATCTGGGAATACCTTCAGGTATTGTTCCATTATCTCCCCTGTGCTTGTCACAGCTGCTCGAATTCTGGCACTTGTCGGCGTGCAATTGACCCATATCTTGTGGTCCGGAAAGTGAATCCTCAGCTTTCCACATTCGACTGATGCTTTGTTCCACGATAGGAATGGCATTCCAATCAATGCATCGTACTTGGCTAAGTTTCCCACTATCATTTTATTGCCAGTAGTCTTCATCTTCCCAATTACTATGCTGACATTACATTCTTCCTGGGATTCAGATCGTGACCCTTTCATAGCCATATGAATGGTTGCAGGAGTTGCCATTTCGGTACATGGGATTCCATGTGTAGTGACAAAGGTTGCGCTCAATAGGTCTGTTCCTATTGTTCCTGTATCAAATAGGACTCTCGCTAGTTTGCCGTTAATCAGGAGTGTTCCTTCCAATACTGTGTGACTCTTATCATTCTTGGGTAGCGTGTTTTGTGCTGATGCATTGGTCTCGACCTCAAAGGCATTGACCTATACCTCATCTTCGCTGCTGGCTTCTTCAACTCGCTTCGATGATGTCTCCCTCTTGGGTATCTTTCCTTTGCCTTTGTCGTTTTTGTTGGGACAATCCTTTGACACATGTCCTTTACCTTCACAGGTAATGCATGCTCCCTTTTCTCTTGGAGTCTTCATTTTGCTTGATTCCTTTTTCTTCCATTCAGGTTTGTTGTCCTTCTTGGGGTTGTCTTCCTTCTATCGATCTTTCTGCTTTTCCTTTCCATAGGCTCCTGTATCGTGGAGGATTGCATCGACTCTCTCTGCATACGCTATCGTGGTGTGGATTGTTTCACTAGAATCAAACCATGTTTCGACATCTCGACTTAGCCTAGTGTGCCAACATTGGAAGAACCTTTGGATGAAGGCATATTCGGAAATGGTGCCTTCTGGTAGTTGTGATCAGTACATCAATAGGTCTGTAGCCACCATTGTGATGCGCTGCGTCTTCCCATTCTTGACTTGCTCAATCTCGTGAAATCGTTTATAAAGGTCATCCTTCTGTTTGGATGACTGAAATCGTTCCTTTAACAAAGCAATAAGCTGATTTCTGGTTAGGTCTTCGCCATAGTTTTCTGCTGCCTGGAAAGCAGCTTCTGGAGCTCTCCCTTCTGTGTACTGTATCCAATAGTTTCCTGCTCCGTCTGTTTTGGAGTTGACTCCGTGTAGTCTTAGGTATAACTGGACTGACTTGTGCCAACGATCTAATGCTTCTGGTTTAAGGTCCTCTCCTTCACCACTGAACTTCTTTGGTGTAGGAACATTGATGCTTAGCTACGCTGTAGTTGGTGGTGTTGGCTCTCTAGCCACTGACGCATTACTAGGTCCTGGATTCGACATATCGTATAAATCACTAAAGCTATCTGAGCTCTCTTCATTGTGTGAGCTGCTTGGATCGTCCTTGGGTGTTGCTACTTGCTTTCCCTTCAATCCCTTTGGCGTACCGGGGAACTCTCATGGAGTTCTCAGTTTCTCTTTGGCTAGTTCCTAGGCTGATTCTGCTAGCAATTGCTTTGCTTGGTCTCGGGATAACTGTCTTCCTGCTTCGTCTACTTTTAAGCTGGATGGCGTAGATTGTTCGCCTTTTGAGCTCTGGCTGCCTTTCTTTTTGGTAAGTTCCTGTCGCAGGGTCTGCTTACCTGACCTAATCTGAAGTCGTTCGTCACCTATTCTGGGCAACTGCTTTCAAGCCTGAGGTTTCCAAACCTCTGCCTGCTTCTAACTCAACTACTTGTTGAAGTTAAATAAATATAACGCCTTCCTCAGTGTATCAGGCACCAAAGGGATGCGTCGCGGAAAGGTATAACAATAACTAATACAGATCCCAAACTGTCGGGACTTCAAGTGAGTAATGGCTACAGGAGATCTCGATAGGTTGTCAAACAGCCGTCGATTACTATATCGCCAGCTTCGCTAAGTCCTAGACTTACTTGCTGTGGTTTCGTGCGAACTGAAAAGAAGTAACTGCTCAACTAAGGACATTGAAAACTCTGTCTGTCGAAGTCTGCCCTGTCTAAGTTCCACAAGGGCAGTCTTTAAATACATGATCTCGCATTTCCAAAGCTTTCCATCTTCTTCTATTTGATTTCCAATCAACGGACATAACCAAGCTCAGCTTGTAAAGTCCTCCAATCAAACAAATGCCTCATGCACCTAAACAGTACTGCAAACAAAATATGTATCATCCCGATACAGGAAACAAAACATAAAACATATCGGGTATCAGCCTGATACATGAAACCCATTATAAAACAAACTAAGTATCAAACGATAGTTCAATCCAATAACAAAACAAACTAAGTATCAAACTATACTTGAATCCAATAGTTCAAATGTGTATGGGCACGATCTTATATCTATCGGAATATACTAACGCAATACTAAGCGAGTATTGCCGGCACGCCTTGATGAGGAGAGGTAGATTTATGAAGGTAGATTGGTAGGTAGTCTGTTCCTGATTCTTCTAAGCGAGAAAAGTGGGCGGTAGCCCCTATATATACAAGAGTGCGCCCTCCCGTTATCTAAAAGATTCGAAAAGGGAAAAATATAAGTACGAACGTGTTTTACCGTACCGTCAGTAGGAAAAACATAAGTGCGAACATATTTGACCCTGAAAACCTGCCAAGAAAATCCCAAAAGTTTATATAAAACTAAAGTGGTATGAGGGGTTTCTTGTGGATAATAAGACATAAAGGACGGAACAATAACCGTTAAAATATGTGGTAAGCAAGCGAAATAACACGAATACCAGATAAAGAATTATACATAAGAATCCTTATCGTAATAATGAAAAATAAGAGAAATAAACGCACAGTATGTCCTAGCTGTAGTAATGTATACGGTGTAATAGGTATTGCTGAATCACTAACAAAGTAAGAGAATATACGATATGTTCAAGAAATATTCATATGAAAACTAATAAGAAATTTCAACACTTCCCATAATTATCTACAGCCCGGAAGTCCCATCAACCGTGTATGTGCCAGTTTCGCTAAGATTTTGGTACAGATATCGGCAAGGTTTTCTGATGACTCAACTTTTAGTAAAGTGAACGAACCGCGGTCGAGTTCATCTCGTATTTTGTGAAAGTGAACATCGATGTTTTTGGTACGTTCATTGAGTTGATGGTTTGTCGCAAGAAAATTAGTGCCGGTATTATCTGCGTACAAAGCGATCGGTAAACTTAGTTAAATATCGTTGAGGCCTTTTTGGAACCATTGGATTTGTCGCATAGCCAGTAACATAGCAACGTATTCCACTTTGGTAGTAGATGTAGTGACGGATGCCTGTTTCTTGGATCGCCAGGAGATACATGAACCATTTAAGATAACAATGTATCCTGAGAAGGAGCGGCGGGTATCAAGGCAAGCGGCAAAGTCTGCATCAGCATAGATATCGATAGCGGGAGTTGCGTTGGTTGGGTACGGGTAGAACAATCCTATATTTTCCATTCCAGGAAGGTAACGAAGGACGTGTTTAGCCGCCTTTAAGTGTGCTTTAGATGGGCAAGAAGAAAATTGAGAAAGAAATGAAATCGTATACGAGAGGTCAGGTCTTGTGCCAGTGGTGAGGTACATAAGTGATCCTATAATCGATTGGTAAATGGAGGGGTATGGTATCCGTATGTCTTCGGTCTCTTTCTTAAGTTGAATGCCCTTTAGTAAAGGGGTAGAAACGGAGCGTGAGTTTTCCATGCCATATCGTTGGAGGACTGACTTGATGTATTTTTGCAGGGTAAGATGTATGCCGTCTGGTGTATACGTTATGTGCAAGCCGAGTAGGAAGTTAGCTTCCCCTAGGTCAGTGATCTCGAATGCATTTTTCAGGTCTTTTATCAGAGATGTGGCGTAGGGGGAGTCTGCTGCGTGTATGGCAATGTTGTTGATGTAAACCGATACGTAGAGGTCGTGTTTAGCATGGACGAACATGCATGGGTCGAGGGCTGATGTCGTAAATCCTTTGGAGGTTAAGAATTTTGCGAAGAGAGCATACCATTAATTCGCATATTGCTTAAGTCCATAAAGACATCGGTTAAGTTTCCATACTTTTTCTCCGTCACGGTACCCAGGTAACGGTCGTAGGTAAACTTCTTCTTTGAGTTTGCCGTAGAGGAAAGCAGATTTGACATCGAACTGTCGCGGTCGCCATTTGTTTTTAGTCCATATCGCGAGAAGGAAGTGGAGAGATTGATAACGAATGAGAGGGGCGAATGTTTCTTCGAAGTCGAAGCCGGGAATTTGTGAAAACCCTTTGGCAACGGCTCTTGCGCGAAAACTTTCGAAAGTCCCATCTGCATTATGTTTAGTCTTGTAAACCTACTCACTATCAATTATCTTTCTTCCCTTCGGTCTCTCAACAACATCGAAGGTTTTATTCCTTTTTAGTGCATTAATTGTTGAAATTTCTTATTCGTTTTCATATGAATATTTCCTTGAACATATCGTATATTCTCTTACTTGGTTAGTGTTTCTGCAATACATATTACACCACATACATTACTACAGCTAGGACATACTATGTGTTTATTTCTGTTATATTTCATTATTACGATTAGGATTCTTATGTATATTTCTTTATCTGGTATTCGGGTTATTTCGCTTGCTTATCACATATTTTAACGCTTATTGTTCGGTCCTTTATGTCTTATCGTCCACAACGAAACCCCTTACACCACTTTAGATTTATATAAACTTTTGGGATTTTCTTGGCAGGTTTTCAGGGTCAAATACGGTAGCACTTATGTTTTTCCTACTGACGGTACGGTAAAAGACGTTCGTACTTATATTTTTCCCTTTTATATTCTTTTAGATAATGGGAGTACACACTCTTGTATATATAGGGGCTACTGCCTAATTTTCTCGCTTAGAAGAATAAGGAACATACTACTTACCAATCTACCTTCTTATATCTACCTCTCCTCATCAAGGCGTGCCCGTAAACTCGCTTAGTATTGCGTTAGTATATTCCGATAGATGTAAAATCGTGCCCATACATATTGGAAGAGGTTATGAGCCTGGGCCTCCTACATCTTTAGGATATACATTTACACCCTCCAACAGATCACGAAACCTCACAGTCAACGAAGCAGAACCCATCCTGCCATCGATTCACGTTTCACACCAGAATAATACCCCGAAATATTTTTCTCGGCAAAGTTTATTTCTCAGCAGGAAACATCGACCAGACGAAATGTTCCTTTTGTTGACAAAACCAGACATTCACGGCCTTTGCATTACACAAATCTCGGCGGAACACTCTCGGCGTTATCCACTATTTATCCGAGCTCTTTTCACCGTTCGCCTCTGTCTCCTTCTTTTTCCTCTCTTTGTGCGCGCAGGCGTTACCCACCACCCCTACGCACACTTTATCAACTACTGGGAAGTTAACACATCTGAGGGTGGACACTCTCAGAAAAATCCTAGAGAGGTGAACGTGTTACTTTCAGGCTTGATAAAAGTTGTGTGGACTTAAAGGGGGTGTGTGGTCACAGAGAATGATTCGAAGAACACAACTTGTGTAACCAAAATCCACCATGGCCTCAGCATCAATCACCGTCCCAGGACCTTCGACAGACAATCCCCCAGCAACCCCTCTGCCTATTGACCAAAGGGCACAGACACACGCTATTAACTCTAAACACGGCTTCGCACCCAGTTACAAACTCAGCTCCATCCCAAAGCAAACTAGGCCAGAGAACTACTGCACATGGCATGACATCTCTGAGTACGTCTTCGGACTGTTCAACTGCTGGGACATTGTGCAAGGAACGGAAACCATCCCGGATGAAATACGGGATGAAGGCGGGGATCTGACGAGTGTTGACCATATAGATGAATTTCGCGATCGCTACCAGTGGGCATCGGCCAACTTCCTCGAGACCATTGATCCAAAATAGCTCATCCACTGGCAACCCACAAAATGCCGATCGCAATCGGGCCTGCGTTCCAGGACAAATTTGACAGAGAAAACAGCTTCTCCTTCTTCGACCAACTCAACGCTGTTCTCGATACCAAATACGAGTTGTCTGAACCCATTGCTGATCACATCGGCAAGTTCGACACCCTCTGGAATCTCCTGCAACACCGTTGCACCTCTGCTACCGAAAATGACCGTTACGCCCTACCTGTTGCATTTAAGACGGTATTCGAGTCATCGGAAGCAAAAGCTGCAGTCGTTCTCCGGTCCCTTCCTGAGTCGATGAACAACATCGTCGACAACCTCAAAACCAAGGAGGACCTTACCTACAACTATGTCTATAACAGGTTGTTGGACCTTAAAACTTCGGTTAACTCTGAAGAAGACAAGGCGTATAAAACCGCCACTGTCAAAGGAAAATGGAAGGAACAACCCCAACGAAAGGGAAAAAGAACATCGGTCACAGCCAAGGAATGCTCATACTGTAAAAAGCATTACCCCTCTGCACGCAATGAAGGGTATACTTGGAAAGAGTGTCAGAAACTCAAGACCGATAAGCAAAAGAAGAAGGAAAGGACGGCGATTGACACCGCCAAGATTGGCAAGGAAGAGATATCCTAACTGGTCAGTACATCCTCAACCCTTACCACTACGCGAAAGACCCCTCACCCACACAATTGGGCAATCGATACTGGCGCAAGCTCACATATGACAAGCAACCTAGACCTTCTTATAAACTTTGAACCAGAAAAAGGAAATGTTAAGTGAGGCGATGACTCTGTAATTGAGTCATGCAGCCGTGGAACAGTGAAGCTCATGGCCAAAACATCTAAGGGGCATGTATCTCCTGTTTTTCTTCAATGTGTTCTCAGGGTTCCTAAGTTGGGTCAATGCAATTTGTTATCGTGGCGCGCTATAGTTTCTTTGGGAAAAGGGTTTTCTTTATGCAGTTCAGGGAAGGACATGTATGTCATGGGAGAGAATAAAGAGGTTTTATGGGGCAAGCTTGATGGACAAGATTATGTCGTGCAGGAAAGAAAGGAACAGGCATACAAAATGACCTATCAGGAGTGGCATGAAGCCTTGGGTCATCCCTCAGCAGCCTACCTTCGCTCCGACAAATACTCCGACACACCCCATATCCCTAAGGTTCCTACAGGTTGGCAAAGTGAAACTTGCATTACCTCAAAGTCGTCCAAACGAAAACCAGAACCAACACAGCACCGTTGCTAAACCCCCTTCGAGTTAATTGACTCCGACTTAAACGGAAAATTCTTGACACCATCCATTGATAATTCTTGGTACTATATCACCTTCCTTGATGACTGCACATGATACACCTGGATTTACCCCATCAAGGTAAAATCCGATACTGCAAAAATCTTCAAACAGTCATCCAGGAGCGACAAACCCAAGATAACGCCATAATCAAACGATACAGAACTGATAATGGTGGTGAATACTTGAACTATGACATGCTAAACCTGTTTCAGGCGTATGGAATACTTCATGACAAAACTCCACCCTACTCACATGAATCAAATGGTGTTGCTGAACGGTATAACAGGACCATAATAACCGCCACTAGGTCCATGTTAAAAGGTTTAACTCTACGACTTTGGGTAGAAGCAATCGCAACCTCCTTATACACCAGAAACCGTCTTCACAACTGATCCATAGGAGGAACAACGCCCTATGAATTTCTCTACAACTAAAAGCCGTTGATCAACCACCTGCGCCCATACCGGACCAAATGCTAAGTCCACATACCTGAGGAGACCAGAAAACCAGGAATGAAGCTACAGCCCGAGGCGATAGAAGGCTATCTTGTTGGATACACATCCTCAGACAGGATATACCGGATATACATCCCCTCACAACATAAGATATCCGAAACACGACAGGTACAATGGACCACTAAAACGATTGAACAAGCGGAAGTGCCAAGTACAACACCTGCTCCGGAATCTCAATTTGCGACCGTCCATCCTCCCTCCTTTCCAATAGACCTGCAATCGTACAGTAAGACTTTGGAATTGGACCCGAGTACGACACCTACCAACCGTACAACAGCAATTGAAATCCATCCTCCTCCATTACCTCCAAATCCAGAGAACTACGACCGACCTAACACACCGTCACCTACTTCGGAACCTGCTCCCTTGGAACAACAACCTCAAGAATATGAGGCCCTACTACACGAGCAACCAGAAATACGGACAAGGTCAGAACGAATCTCACGCCCACTGGTACGCTTTGGCAGAAATGCTACTGAACTACCGGATGAGGATGCCACCACGTATCACCAAGCGATTAACAGTACGTTTAAGGAACAGTGGACCTTGGCGATTGATGACGAGATTAAGGCAATAAAAAGGAATGAAACCTTCGATGTTGTTGAGAGACCGATGGGAAGAAAGATAATCGATAGTAAGTGGGTTTACAAGACTAAACATAATGCAGGTTGGACTTTCGAAAGATTTCGCGCAAGAGCCGTTCCTAAAAGGTTTTCACAAATTTCCGGCTTTGACTTAGAAGAAACATTCGCCCCTGTCATCCGTTATGAATCTCTCCGCTTCCTCCTCGCGATATGCGCCAAAAACAAATGGCGACCGCGACAGTTGGATGTCAAATCTGCTTTCCTCTACGGCGAACTCAAAGATGAAGTTTACATACGACCGTAACCTGGGTACCGTGACGGAGAAAAAGTATGGAAACTTAACCGATGTCTTTATGGACTTAAGCAATCTGCGAATTAATGGTATGCTCTCTTCGCAAAATTCTTAACCTCCAAAGGATTTACGACATCAGCCCTCGACCAATGCATGTTCGTCCATGCTAAACACGACCTCTATGTATCGGTTTACATCGACAACATTGCCATACACCCAGCCGACTCCCCCCACGCAACATCTCTGATAAAAGACCTGAAAAAGGCATTCGAGATCACTGACCTAGGGGAAGCTAACTTCCTACTCGTCTTGCATATAACGTATACACCAGACGGCATACATCTTACCCAGCAAAAATACATCCAGTCAGTCCTCCAACGATATGGCATGGATAACTCATGCTCCGTTCCTACCCCTTTACCAATAGGCATTCAACTTACGAAAGAGACCGAAGACATACGGATACCATACCCCTCCATTTACCAATCGATTATAGGATCACTTATGTACCTCACCACTGGCACAAGACCCGATCTCTCGTATACGATTTCATTTCTTTCTTAATTTTCTTCTTGCCCATCTAAAGCACACTTAAAGGCGGCTAAACACGTCCTTCGTTACCTTGCTGGAATGGAAAATATAGGATTGTTCTACCCGTACCCAACCAACTCAACCCCCGCTATCAATTGCCTCTGCTGATGCAGACTTTGCCGCTTGCCTTGATACCCGCAGCTCCTTCTCAGGATACATTGTTATCTTCAATAGTTCATGGATCTCCTGGCGATCCAAGAAACAGGCATCCGTCACTACATCTACTACCGAAGTGGAACAAGTTGCTATGTTACTGGCTACGCGACAAATCCAATGGTTCCAAAAGGCCTCAACGATATTCAACTAAGTTTACTGATCGCTTTGCACACAGATAATACCGACACTAATTTTCTTGCCACAAACCATCAACTAAAAGAACGTACCAAACACATCGATGTTTACTTTCACAAAATACGAGAAGAAATCGACCGGGGTTCGTTCACTTTACTAAAAGTTGAGTCATCAGAAAACCTTGCCGATATCTGCACCAAAATCTTAGCGAAACCGGCACATACACGGATGATGGGATTTCTGGGCTATAGAGAATGAGGGGAAGTGTTGAAATTTCTTATTAGTTTTCATATGAATATTTCCTTGAACATATCGTATATTCTCTCAGTTAGTTAGTGTTTCGGCAATACCTATTACACCGCATACATTACTACAGCTAGGACATACTATGTGTTTATATCTGTTATATATCATTATTACGATAAGGATTCTTATGTATAATTCTTTATCTAGTATTCGCGTTATATCGCTTGCTTATCACATATTTTAATGGTTATTGTTCCATCCTTTATGTCTTATCATCCACAACGAAACCCTTCACGCCACTTTAGATTTATATAAACTTTTGGGATTTTCTTGGCAGGTTTTCAGGGTCAAATACGTTCGCACTTATGTTTTTCCTACTAACGTTCCGGTAAAACACGTTTGTACTTATACTTTTCCTTTTTATATTCTTTTAGATAACAGGTGGGCGCACCTTTGTATATATAGGGGCTACTGCCCACTTTTCTCACTTAGAAGAATAAGGAACAGACTACCTACCAATCTACCTTCATAAATCTACCTCTCCTCATCAAGGCGTGCCCGCAATACGGGCTTAGTATTGCGTTAGTATTTTCCGATAGATATAAGATCGTGCCCATACATATTTGAACATTAATCTCGTCATCCATTGCCATGGTCCACAGTTCCTTAAGTGTACTGTTAATCGCATGGTGATACATGGTGGGATCCTCATCCGGTAGTTCAGTAGCATTTCTGCCAAAGCGTACTGGTGGGCGTGAGATCCGTCCTGACCTTGTGCGTGTTTCCGGTTGCTCGTCTGGTAGGGCCTCATGTTCTTGAGGTTGTTGTTCCAAGGGAGCAGATTCCGGAGTAGATGACGTTGTGTTAAGTCGGTCGTAGTTCTCTGGATTTGGAGGTAATGGAGGAGGATGGATTTCAATTGCTGTAGTGCGGTTGGTAGGTGTCGTACTCAGTTCCAATTCCAATGTCTTACTGTACGATTGCAGGTTTATTGGGAAGGAGGAAGGATGGACGGTCGCAAATTGGGATTCAGGTGCAGGTGTTGTACTTGGCACTTCTGCTTGTTCAATCGTTTTAGTGGTCCAGTGTACCTGTCGTGTTTCGGATATCTTATGTTGCGAGGGGATGTATATCCGGTATATCCTGTCAGAGGATGTGTATCCAACAAGATAGCCTTCGATCGCCCGGTGCTGTAGCTTCGTTCCTCGTTTTCTGGTCTCCTCATGTATTTGGACGAAGCATTTGGTCCCTTATGGGCGCAGGTGGTTGATCAACGGCTTTTCTTTCTAGAGAGATTCATAGGGCGTGGAACCTCCTTGGATCGGTTGGGAAGACGGTTTCTGAGGTATAAGGCGGTTGCGATTACTTCTGCCTAAAGTCATAGAGTTAAACCTTTTAACATGGACCTAGTGGTGGTTATTATGGTCCTGTTATACCGTTCAGCAACACCATTTGATTCATGTGAGGAGGGTGGAGTTTTGTCATGAAGTATTCCATGCACCTGAAAGAGGTTTAGCATTTCATGGTTCACGTATTCACCACCGTTAACACTCCTGAATCGTTTGATTATGGCGCTATCTTGGGTTTGTTGCTGCTGGTTGAATTGTTTGTAGATTTTTACCGTATCGGATTTTACCTTGATGGGGTAAATCCAGGTGTATCATATGCAGTCATCAATGAAGGTGATATAGTACCAAGAATTACCAAAGGATGGTGTCGAGAATTTTCCGCTTAAGTCGGAGTGAATTAACTCGAAGGGGCTTTTGCAACGGTGCTGTATTGGTTCTGGTTTTCGTTTGGACGACTTTGAGGTAATGCAAGTTTCGCATTGCCAACCTGTAGGAACCTTAGGGATATGGGGTTTGTCGGAGTATTTGTCGGAGCGAAGCTAGGCTGCTGAGGGATGACCCAAGGCTTCATACCACTCCTGATAGGTCATTTAGCATGCCTGTTCTTTTCTTTCCTGCACGACATAATCTTGTCCGTCAAGCTTGCCCCATAAAACCTCTTTATTCTCTCCCATGACATACATGTCCTTCCCTGAACTGCGTTAAGAAAACCCTTTTCCCAAAGAAACGATAGCGCGCCGTGATAACAAATTGCATTGACCCAACTTAGGAACTCTGACAACACATTGAAGAAAAACAGGAGATACATAGCCATTAGACGTTTTGGCCATGAGCTTAACTGTTCCTCGGCCGCATCACTCTATTATAGAGTCATCTCCTAACTTGACGTTTCCTTTTTCTGGTTCAAAGTTTATAAGAAGGTCTAGGTTGCTTGTCATATGTGAGCTTGCGCCAGTATCGATTACCCAATTGTGTGGGTGAGGGGTCTTTCGTGTAGTGGTAAGGGTTGAGGATGTACACCGGTTTGGATGTCTATTCCTTGCCGATCTTAGCGGTGTCAATCGAGTCCTTTCCTCCTCTTTTAGTTATCGGTCTTGAGTTTCTGTCACTCTTTCCAAGTATGCCCTTCATTGCATGTAGAGGGGTAATGCTTTTAGTCGTATGAGTATTCCTTGGCTGTGACCGATGTGCTTTTTCCCCTTCATTGGGGTTTTTCCTTCCCTTTTCCTTTGACAGTGGCGGTTTTATACGTCATGTCTTCTTCAGAGTTAATCGAAGTTTTAAGGTCCAACAACCTGTTATAGACATGGTTGTAGGTAAGGTCCTCCTTAGTTTGGAGGTTGTCGACGATGTTGTTCATCGACTCGGGAAGGGACCGGAGAAGGACAGCAGCTTTTGCTTCCGATAACTCGAATACCGTCCGAAATGCAAAAGGTAGGGCGTAACGGTAATTTTCGGTAGCAGAGGTGCAACGGTGTTGCATGCGATTCCAGAGGGTGTCGAACTTGCGGATGTGATCAGCGATGGGTTTAGAAAAATCGTATTTGGTATCGAGAACAGTGTTGAGTTGGTCAAAGAAGGAGAAGGTGTTTTCGCTGTCAAATTTAACCTGGAAGCCGTCCAGATTGCAGGCAGCGTTTTGTGGGTTGCAGGGGGATTGTCTGTCGAAGGTTCAGGGACGGTGGTTGCGGCTGAGGCTAAGGTAGATTTTGGTTATACAAGTTGTGTTCTTCGAATCGTTCTCTGTGACTACACACCCCCTTAAAGTCCACACAACTTTTATGAAGCCTGAAAGTAACACGTTCACCTATCAAGGATTTTTCAGGGAGTGTCCACCCTCAGATGTGTTAACTTGCAGGTAGTTGATAAAGTGTGCGGGGGAGTGCTGTGTAACGCTTGCACGTACAAAGAGAGGATAAAGAAGGAGACGGAGGCGAACTGTGAAAAGAACTCGGTTAAGTAGTAGTTAACACCGTGAGGGGTTCGCTGAGACTTCTGTAATTCTGAGGCCGAGAATGTCTGGTTTCGTCAAGAAGGAGCGTTTCGTCTGGTCAAGGTTTCGTGACAAGAAATAAACTTTGCCGAGAAAAATATTTCGGTGTATTATTTTGGTGGAAAACCTGGATCGATGGCAGGATGGGTTTCGCTCGTTGACTGTGAGGTTTCGTGGTCTGTTGGAGGGTGTAAATGTATACTCTAAAGATATAGGAGGCACTGGCTCATAACCTGTTGAAATGTTTATGGGCACGATCTTATATCTATCGGAATATACTAACGCAATACTACGCGAGTATTGCGGGCACGCCTTGATGAGGAGAGGTAGATTTATGAAGGTAGATTGGTAGGTAGTCTGTTCCTTATTCTTCTAAGCGAGAAAAGTGGGCGGTAGCCCCTATATATACAAGAGTGCGCCCTCCTGTTATCTAAATGAATATAAAAGGGAAAAATAGAAGTATGAACGTGTTTTACCGTAACGTCAGTAGGAAAAACATAAGTGCAAACATATTTGACCATGAAAACCTGCCAAGAAAATCCCAAAACTTTATATAAAACTAAAGTGAAGTGAGGGGTTTCGTTGTAGATGATAAGACATAAAGGACGTAACAATAACCGTTAAAATATGTGATAAGCAAGTGAAATAACCCGAATACTAGATAAAGAATTATACATAAGAATCCTTATTTTAATAATGAAATATAACAGAAATAAACGCACACTATGTCCTAGGTGTAGTAATGTATGCGGTGTAATAGGTATTGCCGAAACACTAACCAAGTAAGAGAATATACGATATATTCAAGGAAATATTCATAAGAAAACGAATAAGAAATTTCAACACCAATAACAAAACAAACTAACCCCTTACTATCCCTGCTAGTTTCTGTTAGCCTTGTCAGCCTTAGCAATAGTAACCAATACCGGTTACAATAGGGCAGACTTCGACATACTGAGTTTTCAATATACTTGGTTGAGTAGTTACTTCTTTTCAGTTCGTACGAAACCACAGCAAGTAAGTCTAGGACTTAGCGAAGCTGGCGATATAGTAATCGAAGGCTGTTTAACAACCTATCGAGATCTCCGGTAGCTATCAATCACTTGAAGTCCCGACAGTTGGGGATCTGAATTTGTTATCGTTATACCTTACCGAGAGGCATCCCTTTGGTGCCTGATACACCCAGGGCGCCGTTACACTTTTTTTAACTTCAAAAAGTAGTAGAGATAGAAGCAGGTAGAGGTTTGGTAACCTCAAGCTTGTAAGCAGTTGCCCCGAATAGGTGACGAGAGACTTCAGACGAGGTCAGGTAAACAGATCCTGCGACAGGAACTTACCAAAAAGAAAGGGAGTCAGTGCACCAAAGGCGAACAATCTACGGCATCCAGCTTCAAAGTAGACGAAGCAGGAAGACAGTTATCACGAGACCAAGCAAAGCAATTGCCAGCGGAATCGGCGAAGGAACTAGCCCAAGAAAAAGCGAGACCTCCTGGAGAGTTCCCCGGTACGCCAAAGGGATTGAAGGGAAAGCAAGTAGTAACCCCCAAGGACGATCCAAGCAGCTCAGACTGCGAAGAGAGCTCCGATAGCTCTAGTGATTCCGACAACATGTCGTATCCATGACCTAGTAATCCGCCAGTCGCTAGAGAGCCAACACCAGCAACCACAGTGAACCTTAGCATCAAGGTTCCTACACTAAAGAGGTTCAGTGGTGAAGGAGAAGACCTCAAGCCAGAAGCGTTCGATCGATGGTACCAGTCAACACAATCGTACCTACGCCTACATGTGGTAAACTCCAAGACCACTGGTACGGGAAATTACTGGATACTATACACAGAAGGGAGAGTGTAAGAAGCAGCTTTCCAAGCAGCGGAACACTATGGCGAACATTTAACCAGAGATCAACTCCTTGATTTGTTACAAACAGAGATTCAAAACATCCAGACAAAAGGATGACCTATACCAACGATTCCACGAGATAGAGCAAGTTAAGACCGGCAAGACTCAACGGATCACAACAGTGGCAACTGACCTATTGATGTATCCATCACGCCTACCAGAAGGCACAATATCTGAATATGCCTTCATCCAGAAATTCTTCCAATGCATGCACAGCCGACTAAGGTGAGATGTCAAAACTTGGTATGATTCCGATGAAACTATCAAGACCACGATAGCCTATGCAGAGAAGGTTGACGCTATACTCTATGACATTGGAGCATATGGGAAGGAGAAACAGAAGGATCAATACAGGGAAGAAAGCCCTTAGAAGGAGAGCAAACCTCAGTGGAAGAAAAAGGAAACAAGCAATACATTGACTCTAAGAGAAAAGAGAGTGTGCTTTACCTGTGGAGGTAAGGGACATATGGCAAAGGATTGTCCTAGCAAAAGCGACAAATGTAAAGGAAAGACACCAAAAAAGGAAACATCATCAAAGCGAGTTGAAGAAGTCAGCAGCGAAGATGAAGTTTATATCAATGCCCTAGAAGTCAAGACCAATGCATCAGCACAGAACACGCTACCCAAGGGAGATAAGAGCCACACAGCATTGAAAGGAACGATCCTGATTAACGGCAAACAAGCGAGAGTTCTATTTGATACAGGAACAATAGGAACAGACCTATTGAGAGCAACCTTTGTCACTACACATGGAATCCCATGTACCGAAATGGCAACTCCTGCAACCATTCATATGGCTATGAAAGGGTCAAGATCTGAATCCCAGAAAGAATGTAATGTCAGCATAGCAATTGGGAAGATGAAGACTACAGGCAATAAAATGAAGGCGGGAAACGTAGCCAAGTACAAAGCTTGGATTGGAATGCCATTCCTAACGCGAAACAAAGCATCAGTCGAATGTGGAAAGCTGAGGATTCACTTTCCTGACTACAAGATATGGGTCATTTGCACGCCAACAAGTGCCAGAATTAGAACAGCTGTGACAAGCAGAGAAGAGATAATGTAACAATACCCGAAGGTATTCCCAGACCCAATTCCTGAAAAGTTACCAGCTTTTAGGAAGATCAACCAGCGAATCAGATTAATGGATCCTGAGAATCTGAAGACAATGCCAACATACTCAGTACCAGAAAAGTACAAGATTCGTCTCGACGCATGGCTGGACCAGAAACAGCGAGAAGGAGTCATTGAAAGGGCAGAAGTGCCAGGAGTAGCACCAATATTTGTATCAGTCAAAGGGAATACTGATGGCAGGATCAGATGTCTAGCGGACCTTACAGCGAGATATGACCATACGCTGAAGGATGACGAACCTATCCCGAACCAAAGGAGATTACTCAATGCACTAGCACGGGCGCGATACAGGAGCAAGATTGACCTAAGCGACGCCTTTTTTCAAACCAGAGTGCACCCTGATAATGTTTAATATAACAGTTTTAAAAAACCATTTGTGGGTTTCGTTAGCAAGGTTATGTTACAAGGAAACATGAATATACCAGGAACATTAATAAGGGTCATATCAGATCTACTCGCTGACTACCTGGGAGAATTCATGTTGGTATACATCGACGATATACTCATATTCTCCAATACAGAGTCCGTCTACTTGAAACACATTAAAGCGGTCTGTGACAGGTTGGAAAAAGAGGAGTTCTTTGCGAGCAGAAAGAAGTCGGATTTCTTTGCTAAAGAATTGCAAATACTAGGCCACGTTATCGATGACAAGGGGCTTAGAACATCACCCACAAAGATCAGGAGGATTTAGGAATGGGAAACACCGAAGAATAAGAAGCAACTCCAGGAGTTCCTAGGATTGGTAAACTACATTAGCCAATTCCTACCACAGATTGCTACTATAACAGCACCCTTGACGGATCTTACCGGAAATGAGGAGTTTGTTTAGACACCCACACATGATTAATGCATCGAGATTGTGAAGGAAATCGCTAAACAGAATCAGGTCATGAGACCGATCAACCACACCTTAGGACAAAAGATATGGCTCATTACGGATGCCTCTGACTCTGGGGTAGGAGCTTGGGTAGGACAAGCAGTCATACATGAAACGGCGAGGCCTGCGGCATTGCACAGCAGGAAATGCACCCACTCACAAATGAACTACGGAACTACCTATAAGGAGGCACTTGCAATTATGGATGCCTTAACCTCTTTTCATCATATTCTTGCAGGGCATGAATTTACTATCATAACCGACCACCAACCACTGGTGTACCTGAAGACAGCCAAGAACCCCTCACCTAGGCAGCTGCGGTGGCGAACCCACTTGGGGAAATACGAGGCAAAGATATGTTATAGGCCTGGGAACGGAAACAATTTAGCTGACGCTCTTTCCCCTCTTTATGAGCAATTTGATCCAGAACCAAACTACGCTCAAGACCCTACCAATGAAGAAGATTCAAACCCTCATAACATACCTTTTACATCCTCAAATATGTCACGCTTCGAACCACTTCCTGTTGAAGAACCACTTTTATCTGATAACTCAGATTGCTCTATCAGGTCAGGAAACGATTGGGGAGACAGAGTCACCCTAGAGATTAGCGATGATGAGAGAAATCATGCGGCCATGCACTGGAGTGCATGCTACGATCGTCAGTGTACCATCCACGCGGACCAGAAGCTTAGAGACAAGACAGTTCTAGCTGAACTTGTCTCTACCTACGAAAAAGGAATAGCATCTTGCTACCTCCACAGCCAGTATTGGACCTGGATGCTATCAGACAACGTTTGAACGAACAACTAGAAGACATGAGTTCGGATTTTCAGAACCAGGAGAGTCCCTACCGCCAACTACCAAAGGAGCCTAAGCAGCCCCTCTACTCCAATGCGGCACTAGGCCAACCAAGGCTTATAACAGGCATCGAACCACCTACCCTACCTCACCACCAACGTACACTCTACGAGCTTTACGAGGACGAGGAGGAGGAAGTACCACGCGAGTAGCGAGTACAGGATGAACGGGATACGGCAGCAGTAGTGGCAGAAATGAGCAGCCAATGGAGCAGACAGATGGTGGAAACCTACAGGAACGATGACCTATACAAGCAGGCTTCTGACGCTAGAAACACGGGAAGAGGTGGCAAGTTATCCCACTATAGGATCGGGGATGGACTAATGTATGCAACGATCAGGGGTGGTCAAGATTGCCTATACATACCTAAGGGACATGCAGTGAATGGAATGACACTCAGGGAGATCTTTATTGAAGAGGTTCACAACAAAGGACACTATAGTGCAGATAGGAACCTACGCGATGCTACAGAATACATATTCTGGCCCAAGATGAGGAAGGATTTGCGAGACTATATTTGCCAATATGATTTATGCCAAAGGAATAAGGAACGCAACAAGCTACCTGAAGCAGAGGCACAGTTATGCCAGTACCCTGCGAGATATTCACCTCCTACAGTATCGACTTGCAGAACCATTCAACAAATCTGGAAACAACAAGTACGATACAGTACTACTGGTTGTTGATAGGGCGTTTGGATTCACTTGGTTTATCCCTACGCATTCAAACAGTCAAGCTATAGAGATCCACACCCTCCTCCAGCACCATATTTCCACTCTACATGGAGTACCTATGTCGATTATTAGCGATGCTGACCCACGTTTTACCTCACGATTTTGGGCACAAAGCATGAAGTCTTTGGAGATCGAGCACATCAAGGCAGTACCTGGACACCACGAAACCAATGGCCAGGTTGAGAGAAAGATTAGGGAACTTAAGACCGCCTTGATGAATGTTGTTAACAAGCGCCAGAACAACTAGTTACTTGCGCTTCCTGAGTTAGCAGCCTACGAGAATGCAGGACATTCTGATGTCCTGAACCTCTCACCATATAAAGCCGTATATGGACGAGATTACCCTATGCTGTCGACTATCAGTGTCAGAAACACCCAGGTGCCTGCCTCTGATAACTTCCGGAACAGATACCAGGAATTGCATAATGAGTCCTATCAATCTGTCAAGATGGCAAGATTTAGGAGCACTAGGATACCATTAAGAAGAAGGACCACACACAAACCCATTAATGTGGGCGAACGATTGTTAGTTTGAGGGGCCCTGTTCGCTACAGAATCTGGTAGAAGCAAGAAACTGTAACCCAGATGGCGTGGACCCTTCCAGGTGTTGGAATACGACTCCCACACATAGAACTACACAGTTAAGATGCAGGCTAGGATATACCGCCGCAAGGATGGGGTATTTCATTGCTCTACAGTTAAGAGGTTCATGGAGAACGATGATGAGAGGTTCCCAGGCAGAGCCCATGCGAAACCAGCGCCCATCCTCATTGAAGATGTACCGGAATGGGAAGTTGAACAAGTGTTGGACCACCGCCAGCACTATGGACGAGACCAGTTCCTTATTAAGTGGAAAGGTTATACAGATTCAGAGAACAGCTGGGAGTCTGTCGAAGAATTGGAGAACGCTATGAACCTTGTTCTAGAATGGTGGACAGATAACTGTCCTGGTGACGAGTTTCCTATCATGACTGGATATATGGAGATCAGATTCACGCCAAAGACCCCAGTATACGGGGAGTTTGCTGATGAAGGAAAGGTGGACAATGGATTTTGGAAACCCTACTTGGAGAGCGACTATGACAACTCTGGAGTTTCTGATGATGGTGAGGTTATCAAAACTTGGATTCTATTAGGATTTTGGTGTTAGGAAATTTGTTTTTTTTAGGTTTTTGTTTTTGGAAACAGTTGTTTTATTTGCGGGGTGTAACCCGTATTGGTTACTATTATTAAGGCTGACAAGGCTAACGGCAACTAGCAGGGCTAGTAAGGGGTTAGTTTGTTTTGTTATTAGTTTCAAGTATCATTTGATACTTAGTTTGTTTTATGTTGGGTTTTATGTATCAGGCTGACACCCGATATATTTTATGTTTGGTTTTATGTATCGGGATGATACATATTTTGTTTGTTGCACTGTTTAGGTACCTGAGGCATTTATTTTATTGGAGGACTTTACAAGCGGAGCTTGGTTTTATCCGTTGATTGGAAATCAAATGGAAGGATAGGGAAAGCTTTGGAAAAGCGAGATCATGTATTTAAGACTGCCCCTCTGGAGCTTAGATAGGGCAGACTTCGACAGACAGAGTTTTCAATATACTTGGTTGAGCAGTTACTTCTTTTCAGTTCGCACGAAACCACAGCAAGTAAGTCTAGGACTTAGCGAAGCTGGCGATATAGTAATCGACGTCTGTTTGACAACCTATCGAGATCTCCGGTAGCTATCACTCACTTGAAGTCTCGACAGTTGGGGATCTGAGTTAGTAATCGTTATACCTGACTGAGACGCATCCCTTTGGTGCCTGATACACCCAGAGAGGCATTACACCATAACAACTTCCATCCTGCTGGCTTAAGGAGAATTCAAGATCTCGTCCACTGTTGGTACTTTGCTGGCAGATCTGAGGACAGGATTGAAGAGCTTCCAAGGGCGTCCATAGAGTGCTTGGTATGGAGATATTCCTAAGGATTCATGGGGGGCGCCATTCACTGCTGCTGCTATCGCAGGGAGGGCATTGGACCAGTCATTCTGTCTTTTGTTGATGAAGTGCCTCATCATCTGTTTAAGGGTGCAAATCCGGTACTCTACCTTGCTATTGGTTTGGTTGTGGTATTGAGTTGCTATCCAGACCTGAATTCCCATTGACTTCATCATCTGAGACCAGAACTTAGAGGAAAAGCGGGAGTCTTAGTCCAGTACTATGTGTAGGGGATGTCCATGAACAACAAATATCGTCCTCTGGAGCTTGCTGAATACTTTTTTGCAGGTGGCAGAGTCCTGATGTAGTATAAGATGAGTGTAGGAGGTAAAGCGATCGATAATAACCATGATAGATGTATGGTTGTTTGATTGGTTGAAGGGGCCAGCGAAATCGACTGCAAGAGATCGGTAGGCTTCGTCAGGTGCTGGCAGGGCTAGAGATCTACCTGCCAGAAGTGTAGTTGGCTCCTTATTAATCTGACATTGATCACAAGAGCGACAGTAGGCTATGAAGTCCTGGCGCATCTGAAGGCACCAGAAAAAACAAGAGGCGTACTTGTAGGATTTGTGAGCTGAGAAATGTCCTAGGCCTTCATGAACTCTTTTAAGGATGAAATCCCGAAGGGATACTGCCCTTTCTAAGGATCTCATAGGGATATATATGTTAGAATAGCCGTTGGTATTGTCTACTATCAGGGGGCTATCCTGGATTGAGTGGTGTAGCTTGTCAATTGTCTCCAGGACTCACTGGAAAAGGGGGTCATTCTGGAGAGCTTGAATGAGAGCTGGGTGGAATTTTCCCATAAGGGATGAATGGAGGGTACCAAGAAAGGTCTGGGCCTTGCGTGTTTCTGTAGAATTCCAAAAAGCTTCAGGATCACTATAGAGGGGTCTAGAAGCTGGCGAAGCTAGTGAAGCCAGAGGTGGGGAGGTTGGAGTTAACATATCTTTAAGTCTGAGGATTTTGTTTCCTGGTGAGGGTAGGGACATAGAGCTATCGTTTGATGGAGGGGGGCTACTGTCCATTGAGGTATCTGATGTTGCTTTCACTTTCTTTGCTTGCTTTCGCTTTTCAGGGTCCTTGGAGAAATATCCATTGGCTTCTTTGCTGTCTCTGTGTGTAATGCACTGGTCATCAAAGCAGGTAGTCCAAGAGAGCGCTGAATGGCTTTATTCCTTTCTAGTCTGGTGAAGGTTCAAGGTAGCTTTGTCTCCCCAAGAGTTGCCTGCCTGGATGCTGCTATCGTTGCTGCTAGTGCTATTCTTCCGCTTTTGGCAGCGAGTAACTGCAATAGCTGCTATCTCTTTGCTTGCTATGTAGTCTGGGGAGGAGCGGTAGATAGATTCGCAAGTAGTGAGGGATGGAGAGTGCTATGTTTCTTCAATAGTTTCCATTTCGCTGTCGGAATCTAGGCTATAGTATGATCAAGAGGTGTAGTTGGTTTGAATATGATTGGAGTTGTAGTTCTGGAGATCTGAATTTTCAGAGGTGGGGTCCTGTAGTATTATATCTTCAGGCCCTAAATTGGTTTCATAGATTCTGGATAGATAGTCTGCCAGATAATTCAAAACTCCAGGCATGTATTCAATTTTAAAATCGAAGCGGCCTAGATGCATTATCCATATCTGCTGCTGCTCACTGAGATTCTTCTGTGTCATGAGCTTGGTAAGACTCTCATTATCAGTCACTATGGTGAACTTTGTGTGGGACAACAGGTGGGCGAAGGCTTGTACAGCCTCAACTATTGCAAGCGCTTCCTGTTGGTGGGTGGGGTAGTTACTCAGAGAGGCTGACAGTTTCCTGGAATGGAATGCTGCCGGTCTGGCTGTATACCTGGTTGGTCCTTGGCCTATCCAAGTGCCACTGCCGGAAGGAGATGCATCGGTTAATAGCCAGATTGGTTATGAGTGGCAATAGTCAATAGGTTTAAGGATTTGATGATTTTTCGCCGCCTTTTTCACTGCTTGAAAGGCTGCTTCCTGCAAGTCTGTCCATATCCATTCAGCATCGCCGATAAGCACTATAAGTGGAGCGGTAATGGTGGCGATGTGTGGTAGGAACTGGGAGATATAATTAACCATCCCACTAAAGCGCTGAAGTTCCTTTCTGTTCTGAGGTCTTGTCCAGTCCTCAACACTTCTGATCTTCTCTTGTGCTGGGTGAATGTCTTTATCATCGATAAGGTGACCTAGGATATCAAGCTTTTGTGCAAACAAGACAATCCTCTTTGGGTTGGCATATAGCTGCGCTTTTTGCAGTTTTTGGCAAATAGCTTTGATATGCTTGATATGGTCTAGATGTGTATCGCTATATATCAGGATATCGTCAATGTATACCTATACAAAGACTCCTAACTCTTCTGCTAGTGTATCTTCCATGACTCTCATGAAAGTTCCTAGTGCATTTATGTCTCCTTGCAGTATAACCTTGCAGGCGAAGCCTCCAAAGCTTGTCTTGATAGTGTTATACTTCTCATCCTCAGGCTCAACCCTAGTCTAAAAGTAGGCATCACTGAGGTCTATCTTGCTTCAGAATTTGGCTCTGCCCACATTGTTGAGTATAAGCTGCTGTTTAGGCATTGGGGCTTGGTCCTTCTTAGTGTTCTTATTCATATAGCAAAGGTCCACTAATGGTCTTATCCTGCTATCAGGTTTCCCTTGAATGAACCTGCTGGTACCTCAAGGAGTCTGTGATCTGTATAGCATTCCAGCCCTGATTTGCTTCTCTATCAATGCCTTGAATTTAGGGAGCAATTTTTCTGGAGTCTTGAAGGTTGGCATCTTGACATAATGCTCTGGGTCCTTGATCAAGATCTGTTGGTTAAAGCGCCGCAATGGTGGTAGGGTTTCAGGTACTTCTGTGACAAAATCTTGAAGGAACATCTTGAGGAAATCTGGTATATCCTGCTGTTTACCCATCACTGAGTTAGGCTGGGTGCTGTTCCCATTGATATTTGCTCTAACTTTGTGGTCAGGGAAGTAGAGGGTATTTTTCCGGCAGTCTATGACTACTCTAAAGCTTGTGAGGTTATCCATACTGAGTATGATATTTTAATCTGATACTGGAGTGACGCTCATGTATACCTTTAGTACCTTCATGCTACCAATTTCGATATCTGTAATGCAGGAGTGATTGCTGCTTGATCTGGTTCCTTTGACATCCATTTCGAGCATTGTAGGCGTCTTCTTATTGGTATAAGGGACATTGTTTGTTGTAACAAAGTGATTGCTGATTAGGGTACCGCCAATGGTTCCATTGTCTGCTAGGACCCTGGTGGGTTTCTTGTTGACTAGCATTGTGAATTCTAAGGCTTAGAATGGCCTGGCCGCATCCTTGGGGGTGCCAACAGTAGTTTTGTAAGTTATGATGGTATTCCTTTCATCCAACTCTTCTGTGTCATCGCTTTCTGCCTCATAGGGCTCTTCATTGCTATCCGTGGTGTCTTGGGTGACAGTGACAAGATTGGACTTTATTTCCTTCTTTGGACAATCATTTGCCATATGTCCTGCTTCTCCACAGTAGTAACAGGCTCCTTCTCTCTTGCGTCGATCCAATTCCTGCTTGCTTGGGTTCTTATGCTTGGGAGAGGTCGATTTTCTTGCAGGAGCTTTGCCTTTTCCTGCTAGCTTGTTGCTGGTTTGTTGTGGAGAGTTCTTAGCTTTGTTTGGCTTATTTCCGGAGGTGCTGGAGGGGCTGCCGCTACTCCCATAGGCTCCTGTCTTGAATATTGTTGCATCATATCTCTCTACCAGTTGGACAACTTGATTCCAGGTATCGGTATCTCTTATCTGTGGTTCCACCTTTCTTCTGAGCCTGGGATCCATGGCATCCAAAAAGCGTTGTCTTTATGCATAGTCTGATATTGAGTCTCTAGGCAGTGTTCCTCTGAGGTCTTCTAGTTCTCCAGCAATCTTGGAAATTCTCGCTGGCTTGCCTCCTGAGGACTGTTGTATCTTCTGCCATTTGAGGTACAGGTTATCTGTGTTGGTTGATGCTTCAAAATACTGCTTAAAGCGATTCTTGAATTCTTGGAGGGAGGGTTCGTTGTCTTCAAACTCATCCATAAGGTTGAGGTACGCACTATGTGCTGGTTTTTCTGTATAGGTGCCATAGTAGTCCACTACATCCTCAGTGTCTTCAAGGACATCATACTTGGATAAGTACTTCTTAACCTCCCTAAACCAGCGCTTGAGTTTATCTGGTGGTAGATCTTCGCCTTCTCCACTAAACTTGGATGGTTGTGGAAGATTGATCTTTGGTTTCCTGGGTTAGTCTGGAGCGTCAGCTATTGTCCTAGATGCTGGCGGAAGTGCTGGCAGGTATCTGGGAGTTTCTGGTTCTTTCCCTTGTCCCTGAGGCACTGGTAGTAGTTTAGAGGGTCCAGGGGAGTCTGGGAATCCGCCGGGTAGTGTCTCGCTTCTTCAGGGTACTGCAGAGTGTGGTAGGGTTCCAAAGACTGTCTCCAAGATGCTTCTGCTTCTTGGTCTCGATTCCTGAGCTGTCTCTGTTCTCTGGCTTTCCCTTTGGACGATTTGCTCTACTGTAAGGTCCTCTTCTGAATCCGTATCAAGGTCTCCTGGTTGAAGGAAACTTTGTCTAGGTATAGGTGTATCGTCACCTTCTCCTTATGGTTCTGTGTCTGGGTTATTCCTAAGTCTACTGGGAGGTCTGGATATCCTTCCAGACCTAGTGGTCTGACTTCTTCTCTCTGTAATGATGAATGTAGTACCTGAGCTAGGAGTCTCTCCCTGCCACTCTTGCTTCTAACTAGTTATCAAGAAAAGCGAAGGGTGATCAATCCTACCCACTGTTTTCAATCAAGAGAACCAGATATCACCTGCTGAGGCGGAAAAAATGTAACAGGCGCTAGCCTGTGTGAAAGGTTATACAATAGACCCTAAATGGTAGCCTGCTATCGCTTTGATGTCTAAGGGAGACCTGATGAGAGGCGAAGACAATGGGAGTACAATAGAATGGTTTATAGAGCGAAGGGGAACAATAGGATCGCTGTTCAACCAAGTGTATTCACTGTCTAGGCATTTGTCTGAAGTTTGATGTCTCCTGCTAGCCAGGAGACCACTCTTAAATAGATGAAATCTTTCCTGCAAGAGCTGAGGCTCTGGAACCCTGCAGCCACTATCATTACTACTCAGTGTACAGCTACCGGAATCCTGTGGCACTGCCGGAGTCCTGGAAAGCCTGGGGCTTTCCCACAACACTGCCTCTATCCTACTGCTGATATAAATGACCTATTCCTTCCCTTAGAACTCCTGGGGCACAATCCTGCCGATTCTCCAAAGCATACAATAATCAGGGCGCCGGAATCTAAAGATTCCGGTAGGGAAATCAAATACAAAAGAAATCAAATCAAATGAATGTAATCTGACAAAGGAAAGACTAACGAGAGTGGGAATAGAGGTACTGGAATATGTACACAGGTTACATTCTTACATATCTGGACACTTGGGGAAAATCAAATTCTGGGAACGGGGAGAATAGAGAAAGTTCTTGACTAAGTTGCATTGTTTCTGGGTCAAGATTTTGTTTTGCTATGAGGGAACGAATGCGTGTTTGATTGACTATGAAGTCAAAGATAGAAGAGTGAAGTGTTGAATGAGTAAAAGGGTAATCATCAAATAAAACAATAGGAAAAGGATTCTGGTTTGATCCAATGCAAAACTAAGTGACAAGAAAACAACTTGAAAACTTTATTCTTCGTACAAAACAGGCAACTCCTAACGTCATCCATGGTGAAGTGAAACAAGCGAGAAGCTGCTGAAATATGTCACCCCCGAGATACACAACTCCGTTCTCCAATTATGTAACGGATCATTACTACAACAACGAACACCATGATACCATTAAAGAATGCTGATCCTTACAATATTTGTACTCTGATCAGTCAAGAGTGTGTTGGGATTCTAATTCCTTTCTAGACCCACCAGCAGTGTCCTATATAAACAAAATCTTGACTATAGAAAGAAAAACCATGTTTTCCCTTCGTCCAAGTCCTCCGGTTCCATTCCCAATATCTCATTTCCTCTCTGAAACAATTTGTCCCTATATCCTCCACCTCAGTTTCGACTATATATACTGCTTTCTTCATTATCCACTTCTTGAGTATTCATGACACCTTCCCATATTTTCCTACCATCATAGTATGATACTCTTTTGTTCTATCTCTTAGTTTCCCTTAGTTCTGAGCCTTCGGCACACCTTAGTGCTTCTTGCAGCATTATCCAAATCATCTGCGCTGCACCTAACCTTTTACTTACACAAAGTATCATATCAAGCCAATATTCGCCAGCTATGCCGAAACCGAACTTTTCCTAATCGAAACATAGAATCTTGTAGTTCAGTTGAAGATATGGAGCCCCGGTGAAAGGTTTAACATAAAGTAGTATTCCGGAGTAGAAAGGGGATGCAGAACTAGAAGGGTGAGATAAAGAAGGACGCTTTGAGTATCTGCAATTATCATGTGGATTCAACATAGGGTAATTATGCTGGAAGGGGGATCTTTATAGACTTTATCTTTGTTGATTTGTAGAGTATTTAGTATTTTTCAACAGAGCGGTATTGATAAATCTTTGATGGTATATCTATAAGGATAATGTCTTTTTCAGGTCAGTAAAGGATATTGAAAGGATCATATTACAAGATTATATAGTATTTAGTCTGGGGTCAATGGAAGTAGGTTTGTTTAGGAAAAGGAAAATTCATTATTGTATAATATGACAGTAAATATACTACCATAGAGTATCAGAGGGTATAAGTGGATAGTATCCTAAATGACTAAAATTTACAAAGAATGGAAAGGGTCTTATATTCCAGCTTACTTATTGCAAAGTCTCGACTATGGACTATAGTAGGTGTAAGATGTGTACATGTTTTGGTACTTCTATTACCACTGTTGTTAGCCTTTTCATTGTCAGAATACATTCATTTGATTTGATTTCTTTTGTATTTGATTTCCTTAATAGAATCTTTTGATTCTAGCACTCTGCTGTAATATGTGTACATGTTCTGGTACCTCTATCATGACGCTCATTAGCCTTTCCATTATCATATTATATTTATTTGCTATGATTTCTTTTGTAATAGATCCCACGACCGGAATTTCAAGATTCTGCCGCTCTTCTTACTATATGCTTTGGAGGATGGGCAGGATCGTGCCCTAGGAGTTCCAAGGAAAGGAAGAGGTCATGTATACCAGTAGTAGGATAGAGGCAGTATTGTAGGAAAGCCCCATAATTTCTAGGACTCCGGCAGGGCCCCTGGAGTCTGGCTACTATACACACATTGGGTATCATATTGGCTGTGGGTTTTCAGAGCCTCAGCTCTTGGAGCAAAGAGGTCCTCTTCAGAAGGTGTCTCTTAGCTAGCAAGAGCCATCAGACATCAAACAGATATCTAGACAGTAAATATATTTGGTTGAACAGTATTCCTATTGTTCCTCTTTGCTCTATAAACTACTCAATTGTACTTATCCTGTGTTTGCCTCTCAGCAGGTCTCCCTTAGACACCAAAGAAATAGTAGTCTACCGCTTAGGCTCGATTGTATAACTGTTGATACAGGCTAGCACTTGTTACACTGACACTATCTACAAATGGCAGAATAGGTGCGTTTGTTGTTGTAGTCTCCAAAGCTATCGCATTTAGAGCACTATGTGAGGTAGTTGAGGTGCAATTGGAGCTTAGGCCTGTATATTGAGTAGAAGGCTGCAAGGTACCATACTAACTTTTATACAGTTTTGGAATAAAAGTAGAATTATTAAACCAAAGAGGGCCATATCTTGGCACTAGTCTTCTCACTCTGCATAATACAGTATCCTCTTTCCCACCAAAAACACATTATTTAAAATGATTATACACATCTATATAATACCTGCAGAAACTTAAAAAAACCTCTATATTGTTGACCAAGCCTAGGAGAATAATGTACAGCTTTTTTTGAATCCCCTGGATTGCTTGGTCCAATGTCATAATCATTTCAAAAGGACAAAATTTGTGGTTCAGGTTTTGGTCTGCACCAACTATATCTCCATAATATCTCTCCGTATATTTTAATCTAGGTAATGTATTTCATAACCCTAAATAATAACAAATCCCCCCATACTTTTTCAAAATTGTCAAACATCTTGCTTTGAAATGCTTGCATGCCAAGAACCAGCCTTATATCGTAATGGCACTTGGGCCGAAAACACATTTTGGGACGGCGAACATCTTGGTTGACCGCGCACCAAACCGCCCCTACGTAAATGTTGTCCAGTCATTAAATCTGATAGTATCAAACATTACATCCCATAAAACTAAGCCCAACGTGAATGGCGGCCTATACATAGTATTACAAAAGCATTGAACCCATTGAGCTGAGAGTTTCCTAAATGGAGAAGGGATTATGTTCTTCATCTATCCCTCTCCATATCATAATCTACAAGAGTAAATTTAGATTGCAGACAAGACTGAGTATTTGGTTGTGGCGTGCGTCTTTAGCAGTCTCAGGTACGGCTTGATTTGTGGGTATTTTTATTCTTCCCCCCTTCCAACTGCTACCAGCCAATCTATCTTCTCGCCCACCCCTCCCACTATGACCCCTAGCTCTTGAGATCACTAACATCTTCAATTTCTAGGCTAAATGACGTCAAGGAACATCCCCCGGCCACCTGGCTTCACGGATGAGCATCTGGAAAGGGCTCTCTCGCAACCACGACTATTCGGCCACTTGGATCTAAAACCACCCACTGGGCATCCCACCGGATCAAACAAGACTAAACGCCCTGAAAAACAATTCCCCGAAGCCCAAGCCCCCGAAGCTCAAACCAACGCAACCAAAGCCATCCAACCCGATATCCCTTCCGGCCGCCCCGGTAACCCCTGCGACTTCACCTGGGACCGCTTCAAAAAGCCTGTCTCAGAGTGGCAAGCCGGGCTCGAGGCCATATACGAGCCCTTCTCTGACGAGGCCTGGAGCGTTTGCACAACGAAGGAGTGGCTCTACGGTGTGCTTCATGCGCGCCTCGTTACTAAATTTGTGCGACTGGCCACCGTGCCTACCTATCAGGAGAAGAGCGAGATTCACGTAATCTGCATGTTAGCTAAGTATTATCTAATCAAGCGGGAGGAAATGGGGCAAGCCCATCTGCCCATTTACGTTGAGCAGGCATTGTCGGACGCTATTATTCAATTAACTATGGGTAAGGTTGATTTCACAAAGTAATTTAGGTGATCTCTCCCAGAGGGTGGGGTGTTGGACGGGGTGAGCGTCATCAATCATAAAATTTCCTTTGTTTGTCTTCTCCCTCCTCTGCTTTTTCCGTTTTCCTGTTCTATTTTAGTTCGTGTTGGTATGAGCGATGGATGACCATCCCGAGATGGTGAAACAACTGCTATCATACAATATCACTCGATGCGGTAGATTTAATAGTGTAGTTTGAATGGAAGGACCAGAGGAATTTGGGATGGCGGTACCCCTCCCCTCGCCTTTCCAAAACGTTACCTGATGCCCAAATGCATTCCTCTTAGCCCACATTCCATTCCAGATGTACTGCCGGATGGGCGAATTGAGTTGGCTTACCCAGGGGGGTTGTGATGTTGAGGTACACATAAGCCTGGATGGCAGGTTGGTCCCAGAGTTGGTATGGATGAAGCGATTGAAATTACAATCTCTGGAGTGTCCTACTTGACTTGATCCCTGGCTGGCGACTGGTGACGAGCAGAGTTTTGTTTTGGCGTCTCCTTCTAACTTGTCGCTTCCCACCTTCTGCAGCGCTAGGTGTCGTCCAATTCTGCTCCAATGTCGTGGGATCCTTATACCGGTGCGTCCCCTTTGCAGCTATTGTCAGCCATTTCGCCTGTCTTTGTGGGAGTGCTCACGAATAGGCGATACTCGGGGTCTCGGCTTTGTAATAAAGGAGACACTGTGCATCTTCTTATCTTCCCGTCCATTCTTGTAACAACAAGGTTGACACAGCGGATTTGTGATATTCAGATGCAGAGGTAGAGTAGAGCAGGCGAGTTCTCTGAAAGATCAAAATGGAGTAAAGACTGCCTGAGGAATAGAAAACAAAAAAAACAGAAATGACAACGCGTTCGACAATCAAAACAGAGAATAAGGGAAAACTGAGACTCATAGAGATGGAGAGCTACTATTTTACATCGTGCTGGAGACATGTCCCCTTTTATCTCTCAACATCACGCTTCCCCTTCACCGTCCTCCGGATATATCCTGAACAGTTCGAATTTTCCCGCACTTTCTTTCTTCTTCCATAGGAGTAGCGGACAAGTCTCTAGGTTGCCGAGCGGTGAGAAGTAGGTTGATAGTGCGACAGAGTTGTAACCAGCTAGAGGAGTTTGTTGATTATGCGACATTGCAGTTTTAAGTCCATAGGAGTTGTCGGCAGGTAGTGGTTGACGGTATGAGTGATCCGAAACAATTTTGACCAGCCAAGTTAACCCATTTGCACAGTCCAGTTGGTTGGCCGTGTTATCCTCAAGTCTGAGATGACACCAAAGCCACAGACATCCAGAAGGGGTTAGAGGATACTAGAGGACACGGGCACTAGGTGTGAGCATAAGTGAGGCGAGCAAGATTTTTTGGATTGTGTAACCATACGGAGGGCCGATTGTCACTCCATTTTTCAAGGTGGAAATAAGTCAGAACTCTTGGCGAAACTTCTTCACAATATCCGACTCTCTGATTGGCTGATTGGTCTAAGAACCAATCAGAGCAGGTTCGCCTCACTTACCCTTAGCCCTCGGAACTCCCGTATATCCCTTAGGGTTTTGCCGCTATTCCTTAAAGTATGATAGCATAGATTTTTTGTTTTGGGAAATTTGGAAAAATGCTAAGCCACTAGGGTATTCTGTTATATAGATACAAGGACCTACAGGCGCTCCACCACGGCTTTGTTTTCCCTCCCAACACACCAACTCCACAACGCTCTCTTCCCTTTTGATTTCCATCAGGCTTACACCACGGCACGTCCCCCCCAACCAGTCACGGTGTCTTCCAGAATTGTCACTCCTCTCTGACGGTGGCGGTACCTAATTGACCCGAAGAAAACAGAAAGTACTCTCTACGGGCTGTGATCCCTAGGGAAATCTTGCTAAGGCACTAACGGCTCACAGGGAAATCAGACAGAAAATTGGGTGTTTGTTATTTTCCTAGTTTGGCATTTGTAGGTGCAAGAAATCACTGCTGCCAACCGAATCAATAGGTTTTCCAAAAGAGGTAATTTATTCATAGTCGAGGTGGAGGATATAGTGACTGATGTTGGCCGCCGGCACTTCACAGGTAATACGAGCTTTGGGGAAAATTAGGTTTGCTTTTCAGATTACAATAAGCACCGCTCTTCTAGGATGTCGAAGCTCGCAAAAAGGTTTCGTTTCGATAAACGTAACAGAGCGACACACCGAGCTGGGCTTCCTGAGTCAAGTTCATTGCCAAATGCCTTTTATGATCCGCCTTCTGCCAGCCAGCAAGCTGTAGATGCGGTTACTTTTTCAATGGCTGTGCCCTCATTGGCTTCAGCAGGCTTGGGAACCCAATCTCACCCTAACGATATCCTACCCCCCGGCGGATTGGGCAACACAAATAGATTTCTGGTAACCCGTGTTGAAGATCCGAGAGTCCGCGTTGTTGACGACCATGGATGTCCTCATTTGGTCCCTGGCTCCACCGGGGCTCAAGCTGGCGGAATCCGTGAGGTTGCTGATGTGACTGAGGGTCTGAGGGCAGTTGAGATGCAGAAATGGTTGGATGAAACCCCAAGTAGAGCAGAATTGGAAGCATCCCGTGACGCAATTCTTGAAGCTTTGGATTTTGACGCAGGGAAGGAGAAGAACTACCCTAGCCTAGGAATCCATGACCCCAGGATAAGGAAGGAACCGCCACCTACCAAGGCTGACAAGGGCCGTAGTAGTGCTCCTAATTCTAAGCCTGTAGAGGGCCGTCCAGCTCTAAAAAACCGCAAGAATATGACTCGGTCTCAACTTAAACGGAGTACTTCTTCCGGAAGTTCTTCCACTCTAAGTTCGATTGCCAGTGACCTTTTTTATGGGTATACAAGGCGTATGGCTGGAGCTGAAAGAGAGCCTACTTCGGCACCATCCAATAACCCACCTGTCTCTACACCTCCCTCTCTTGCCATCAGAGGGCCGGCTGAAGAACACCTGGGACAAGACGTTGTCAAAAGCCCAACGCATGATGAGCCGCAAGATGAGACTGAGCACGGCAAGGGACCAAGCAGTGTTTCTAACAGTGTTACTCCCGAACACAAACCTTCAATCACCGGCAGACTGAATTTCAAATTCAATGGGAAGCCGATTTTTTCCCCGAAACCAGTTCATTCTACAGGTGGGAATCCAGCCGAGACAACTGAGGCCGCAGATACTAAGCCAAAAGCTTTTCCTAAATCGCTCCGCTCGCGTTCATCGATGGCTTCAATTGATCAATTGGGGCCCGAGCCCAAGGCACCCACCGAGAGAAAGGATGGGAAGCTCGGCAGCAAATTTACTGGAGCTCACAAAATCTTTGGGACGAGTAGCTCTCCGGGCTCCCATGACTCTCCAGGGAATTTCGCGGCCAACCCCGTCACAAGCCATGCACCAATCACTGTCGAACTGAGTAGTAAAATTTTTGGTGCTCCCACGGGTTCTCCACCAGTGGGGGGACAGGTCACTATGGATAAAGAGGCCACTCATAGCCGTGAATTATCTATCCCTCTACCCCCCACTCCTACCGTAATTGCCTTTTCACCCCCCCCAGCACCATGTGCCAACAAGACCATCAACACTAATAGAGCAGCTATCTTGCAGGACTCTTATTCCGGGGGCAATTCCGCTAATGTGAGGTCGGGTACGCAATTGCAGTGGGGCCCAATGAGTAGTCATGTAACGCCTTCAAGCAGTCCTTGCGACCAAGCCACTATTTCCCCGTCACTGAGACCAACAGGGTCTATGAAGAGCTTGATCGAAAGAAGCGCTAATCTTAATGATCTTTTGTCCGATAATGGAGAGGCTGCGGGGGGCAGTATTCCCCCGGCTCATGTAATGGTTCCTGGAAGCCCCGCTAGGTCTACGAGACATCCTGCTAGTCCCCTCTTTGATATACGCAAGAGGTCATCCCTCAGGGCCTTGAGGATTCAACTCGACTTTTTCAACAAGATCCTCAGCGACATTCAGAATAAGATCGACAAACTCATTCTCTACCAACCGACCCCGTCCCTGCTCGAACGCCTTAGGCAACTTAAGCACGCTCACCGTGGCATCATTCTCACCCTCGGCGCGGCTCCCATATTAGAGGATATGAAAGCTATTAACTACAGGGGAAAGCTTTTTGGGGACCTTGAGGCGTTCCAAGCCAGGCTTGATATGTACGACTGGGAACAGGAAGGTGAAGACCCCATGGCGAATCCCTTCGGATTACCTGTCGAGCCTACCTGGGGCGGCGCCCAGTTCGAGGCGGATTGACAGGAGGAGAGTACCGGAGGTGGGATCAAGCAGCAAACCCTCCTCCTCCTCGTGGTAATCGATTTTATCCTCCAAATCCGAGGCTTCCTCTATTTTCTTTGCTGCCTAACTTTGTTTTGTTTTATTTCCACTTGGTTGGCTAGCTTGATATCCCCTGAGTGATTCTTTGCTCTTTGGGGGATGTCGTTTATTCGTCTTTAAGCTGCCACCCTGGTTATTTTTTCTAGGCCTAGAGCTCTATTTATCATTTCTCAGCTCTTTTGTGCCCTCGACTATTCATGTACATTCATTTGCTAAATTCCCTTTGACCTGTCGACTCCCATTGCCTATAGTTTAGACCTCATTTTCTCGCTCTAACCTTCTCATTCAGTCGTGAAGGGAAACATGCACCCGTAGGTTAATGTTATCGGTAAAGGTCGCAAATGCCACAGAGATTTTTTAGGGTGTTCCTGAGATCCCACGGCTCCCTCATGTTGGACATCGATCATTTTAGGCTGCTCACCGCATACATATATTCCTATTCCCGCAGCACGAGAAACGCAACTACAACTACCAGAAACTGGCAGTTGATTCAAACGATGTTCCACCAGTGTTGGCTTCTTGCTACCTCACACCCGACCCTGCATATCAGATGCGACAGCTTCCAAACGCCACTACGTCTACAGTGAAACACGACTAGAGATGATAGCGGAACGAGTACCTTACCCTCGGCAATGAACCCCTTTCCTACCTCAGAACTATCTCGCAGAACCAAGTGGAGGAAGGGCAAGAGGATGGAATGTAGGGAAGGAATTCGGCATGCGCTGGAAGTGTGCGGGAGATTTGGTTTTCTGTTGAGGCGGAGAAGGAGCAGCCTGTTCTTCCCTTTAGTTGTCTCTTTTCTGTAGGCAGTCGCATTTTCACTCTCACTTCATACAGTCATCAGTCATTCAGTCAAACTCCCATGTCATTCATTATCTTATTCCTTGATCTTCTCTATCATACTTGCTTGTACTGATAAAAGTCTTGTGTCGTTCAGTTCCCTAGGGTTGGATCCGCTGTGTCCCATTAGGGAGTTTTTGTTATGACCGTCATAACTTGAACTTTGCTTAATCTTGGCAATGTGGAGTGTGGCCTCAAGTTGCATTTCGGTGAGCTGTTTTGCTAAGGATAATTAACTGCGCACGAATATGGTGGTTCCTGAGTGAACCTCATCATCAACTACAACCCAATGATTTTCAACTACTGTCCTGCAAGTAACCATTTCCTGTTGCTTCTCTGATGGACAACAAGACCTGATCATTCAGAAGAGAGGTCTATTGCTTCTCCTTGTGATTGTTGCCTACCTAAATCATATTAAGCAATTCCAAAGGCATTTTGAACCAGATTGCCCAAGTTCCTCCTAGGCAAGTTTTTTGTCAATAGACCGGTAAACAAAGGCATCTTACGACCACCATATTTAAGCACTGGTGTCTGCCTGGACATTCCAGAATAATCTCAGATAAAGTTCTTAAGACTGTGCAAAGTTGAGGCAAAGAACACTATTTCATATATTGGATAGTTAATCCCGTTGGTGTGGTGATAAGCACAGTTGAAGTTACACCAGTAATAACAAAATGTTCCTATTACACCTATAGTTGTTCAAAAACTGAGATATGACACTAAATTGATTATGTAAGTTTTGTTGTTATGAGAGACATATTTTGGTATTACAAAATATTACAAAAATAAATATAAAAAAAAAGGAAATAACTCAATGAATAAATAGAGGATGAAAAGGTGGAGAAGGAAGTGATAAAGGATAATATCTTTGGCGAAACGGCTCTGCGTTAGGATCCAGCTTGGCCCCACGACTAATTGAACACCTATCCCACCGACACTAAAAACTCTTGTCCCTGTGGCCTAAATTACGGAAAGAACATGCAATTCAGACTGATGACACCCATTGAGCACCTGAAGAAGGTCATGGGGGAAGCTTTGTTCAAGTTGCAGTTAAGTTCTACCACAAGAGAACGGAAGTGTCAATCAAAGATACAGTTGAGAAGTATTAATCAAGTTTATTCCTACTAAAAAGGAGATATGGAATAGCTTATTCAACCATGGGGTATAGGTAGAAAGGAGCAGAATCTCGGTGTATGGCCCTCGCAGAATGGAGGTTGTGGCATTATTGGAATTAAAATTCTCATGTTGGTGGATGCAAGTGTTTGCATGAGTGGGGACATCTGGTCCAGAATTCACAAGTAAACGACATGGCACTAGTAATTATATCGTTAAGGATCGATTATCAAGTATTTGGAAAGTATTGAATTTCTGGAGTTACAGAGGATTATGCTTAGCTGCTAGCAAAGTTAAGTACTTGTATAGATCGCCAGATGGTTCTTATGAGTGATCCAAATGTACTAAATGATTACTTTATCAAGGTTATACTATCTTCCACAGTCCACTTATCCAATTATTAATTTAGAATCTAGTTGAAATATTAAATGAAGTCTTATATTGAGTTACTGTCCAATATTTACAATATGAATAAGAAGGGATTCATAATTGAAGTAACCTTATAATGAAAGGTAATTTGTAAAAAGCGATAAAGGATAGCTAATTTAGTGTAAGATTTATTAGTGGAGTAAGTCATGGTGAGGATGTGTATTTCTTGTAAATGTTGCTTTCTTCAACCTATAATAATTAATAAAGGATAAGTTGATTTAATAACCTAGTAACACAAACTGAAAAATAAAATAAAAAAAAAGTAATTGAGCCATCTTCTGGGTTTCCTAATAGGGGTCATGGAATAAGGAGGAGGGATTGTATTGGTTATAGGAGGGTTTTAACTGAGAAATACAAGAGAGGTATCAGTTAATTAAGAAATTAATAGTGTAGTATTGAGCTAACTTTATAAATATTATTGGAAATATTATATAGTTGTGGAAATGTATATCACAATCTAATGTTTAATGTGCATACTTCATATTACAATTGTCAATTTTTTGACTATTGCCTGAATGGGAAGATTATTCTATTATACCTTGCTGCCTACTCGACCTACCTTCTGCAGCCTTTGGGTGTAGGACATTTCAGTCCTTCATAGAGGCATTTTTGAAATGGGCTCAATGAATTTGTTGGTAAAGGCAATAAAGGTATATATAAGCAGGAATTCTTACCTTTGTATTCTCAATTTCTTTCATACTTTCTAAATCATAACCTACTTACAAGTATCTCGAGAATCCCAAAGGGACTCTGAAGATACGATTTGGACAGGGGGAGAAGCGGGGATGGATAGGTCTTCAATAGACAAGGTAAAAGGTATGGAACTAATAGAGTAACTATTCAACTTGTAGTATTTAAGATGATAGTCCTGTGAGGTTTGATAATCTGAATCCATAAGGGATTGCAGCCTCTTTTAATACTAAAGATTATACATAGGAAAACTTAACAATAGTGCAAACATCCTGTCCAACAACATGATAATAGAGTCAGCATAACAAGGGAACCATATTCTGAAAACAGAGGGTTCAAACCGACAGGATGGAGCTAACAAATCAAGTAATAGAATCCAAACAAGTAGGAACAAGCGATCGCTAATACTATACAAATCCAGTAGGTATGGCAAGAGGAGGGCGATACCTAAATGGGTAGAAGCAAGGAGGAGGGAATGATAAGTGAAACAAGGAAAGAATAACCTGTTAGGAAGTTATAACCAAGTAGGAAAGGACAACCAAATAGTAGCGCTTATCAGGTATAAACCCAAATAAGTAATAACCAACATCAAGTCAATAGTAATAGTAGAAAGATAGTAGGATTCTGTTACTCCTCAGGTAGAATCCCCACACAGACTCAATTACCTGCTACTACTACTTACACCTCCTAAAAACTGTAACAGGCGCTAGCCTATATGAACGATTATATAATAGTGCTTAAGGGTAGCCTGCTATCACTTTGGTGTCTAAGGGAGACCTGCTGAGAGATGAAGATAATAGGTGTACAATAGAGTGGATTATAGAGCGAAAGAGAACAATATGGTCGCTGTTCAACCAAGTGTATTCACTGTCTAGGCATCTGTATCAAGTCTGATGTCTCCTGCTAGCCAGGAGACCACTTTTAAATATATGAATTCTTTCCTACAAGAGCTGAGGCTCTGAAAACCTGCATCTAATATCATTACAGGTAAGTGTACACCTCCTAGAATCCTGTGGCCCTGCCGGAGTGCTGGAAAGCCTGGGGCTTTCCTACAATACTGCCTCTATCATACCGCCACTATACATAACCTGTTCCTTCTCTTGAAACTCCTGGGGCACAATCCTACTGACCCTCTAAAGCATATAGCAATTAGGGCACTAGAATCTAGAGATTCTGGTAGGGAAATCAAATACAAAAGAAATCAAATTAAATGAATGTAAACTGACAAAGGAAAGGCTAACGTTAGTGGTAATAGAGGTACTGGTACATTTACATATGTTACAAAAACACCAAGAGCTATAAGTCAAGCAATACAAACTGTATACTGTCCTGTAACAGGCACTACTTCCTTTTCCCTACAGCTAATAGTTATTTTCTGAGGCCTATTAGAAGGCTTTCAGCCAACTATTGCAGATAAGTTACAGGAGCAAAAGGCTTAAAAACAGTAATGTCTGCTAATGGGAAAAGACAAATATGGAAAAATATCTGAGAGGGATATATGTTGACTGAAGCCATAGTGGTAACTTTGGAAACCATAATTATGTTACATCAGTAGCAGGAATCAGTTAATGCAGGACACAGGACTAGACTGGTATACAATTCTTCCAGATTATAAGCTGTCCTAGCCAGCACTAAATAGTCTCCAAACTCCTGCATTCCCAACACCTATCCAGTCTTGATATCTCCCACAATTCTGGTTAAAACTATACCAACTAGCTATGGGGAAGATGAGTGGCAGTAAATGGGGGCATTCAAGATAGATTAGGTACTTACTAAAGTGGGTTGGGTGGTGGAGGTAATTACTCTCTGACCAAATTATTAATTTAGTATTTTTATTGATTGTTGCAGTTAGTTTATAGCTCAATTCAGAGTATTTATCAAGGGAAATGACTTGGAGTTCAGGCATCAAAGTCTTTTTTCAAATTTAATAGTTTTGTTCACATGAGAGGTAATATGATCATGGGATACTATGATTTACATTGCACTATCAGCGCTAAGTAGGATCAAGGTGGAGTGCAGTTTTGCTATTAATGATGTTAGACTAATGTGGAATGAGCTTAGAGAGAATAAACAAATGTAGGATAGATTGCTGGAGGATAGGCTAATAGTAGATACTTGAACTAATAAATGATAGAGAACAGAGAGAGAGTGGTTGCACGAAGTCAAACAAAGTGAGAGGGGAGTTTAGACGAATTATAGTTGAGGCATAATCCAGGTGGGAAAAACTATAGGCAATAAAACTATTGAGAATGTACTGAGAAATAGATGATTATATGTAAAAGGAGTATAAGGGTGATAAATCTTTTTTTTATTCCTTGAAAGCAAAAATTAGATAATGAATTTATGGTAGCATCAGAGAGGGTAGTGGTAGTAGCAGAATATTTTAGTTCAAGTATGTTTTTTGTTACATTTGTGCAATATTGTATAAAGAGGAAACTACTCTAGAAATGATATATAGTTTAAGGAAGGTATCATATAATTTCTCAATATAATTGTATATTTGGCCCCATGATAGCCAATTAACTCAATCTCATCCTCTTGAGTTATATAAAGTCATATTGAACAATAAAATTATAGATTGGTATCAACTTTGATTACGAGAAAATTAGGGATAGAATTAAAAGATAATTGTAAGCCAGAATATGATTGTAACCTACTCCCAAGTATCTCGAGAATCCCAAAGGGACTCTGAAGATACTATTAGGATAGGGGGAGAAGCGTCGATGGATAGGTCTTCAATAGACAAGGCAAAAGGTATGGAACTGATAGAGTGACTGTTCAACTTGTAGTATTAAAGATTATAGTCCTGTGAGGCTTAAGAGTCCGAATCCTTAAGGGATTGCAGGCTCTTTAAATACTAAAGATTGTAGCTAGGAAAACTAAACAAATGCGCAAACATCCTGTCCAACAACATGCTAACTGAGGAAGCATAACAAGGTAACCATATTCTGAAAACAGAGGGTTAAAAGCGACTGGATGGAGCTAACAAAACAAGTAATGGAATCCAAACAGGAAGGAACAAGCGATCGCTACTACTATACAAATCCAGTAGGTATAGCAGGAGGATAGCGATACCCAAATGGGTAGGAGCAATGAAGGGTAGTCATAAGCGAAACAAGGAAAGAATAATCAGTTTGGAAGTCATAACCAAGTAGGAAGGGATAACCAAGTAGTAGCGCTTATCAGGTATAAACCCAAATAAGTAATAACCAACTTCAAGTCAGTAGTAATAGTAGAAAGATAGTAGGATTCCGTTATAATGATATTTAGCCACCTGACTACTTTAATTCTTAAGCTGTTTATAATTTACAAACTAATTTTGAGCAACAACCATTGCATGATATCAAAAAACTAAAACTAAGATAAATAGTATCTAAATCCTACCAGATTGCATATCAGACTTAGGTTCCCTTAATAGCAGCAAGAGCGAACCAGGATGCCAACTGCCTAATAATGCTTGGAGACTAAGTTTGACCTTAATAATTTGAAGCATTTAGGAGCTAATAGCCGGTTCCCCTCCTATTTCGCTGGCGCTCATAGTCGGTAAAAGCAAGTGTGACGCAAAAGCAAGTGTGACCCAACTTTTTTTTTTTTTTTAACTATTTGTACATAACATGAGTTTTAAACATTTCAGTATCAATTCAAGGTTACAAAGTCAGCATTTCTAGTAATTGAGTTTAATGATGTACAGGAAATATCAGAATCTGATTCACTACCCAAATCCTGACATTCATCTTCTATATAACTAGTTTCAATCAACATCTGTTCTCTATGCCCATGAACAACCAGTTCCCTCCTAGTAGTTATCTCCATATCTCCAGCATCATGATTCTGCATAAGCAATTGAGGGTCAATTATGCTAGGAGGACAGCTTGATACTGGCTCTAACATTAATAATGCTTGTAACAGATCAGCAGGTGCTTGGAGTGACTCAAGGTCATAAACAGTGGGATTTTTCTCTGGATCGGAAATGGGTATAAGAAGCTGAGCTGGAACAATCCCATGCTGAGCTTGAATACACCTAACCTGCTGCTTTCGCTGCTTCTCAGCCTTGCGAGCTTCAATACCCCGACCGTTTAGAGTTGCTTTCGCTTTGTTTACTGCAATATGAATATTCTTTCTTGCCTTCTTGATTGCAGCAGCGGTAGCCTTTTCCTTCTTCTCTCTTTTGCTTTGTCTTGCTGCCTCGACCATAATACCTCCTCCCTTTTGAACAACCTTTCGGCATGTAATTTTGCATCTTTTGTACACTTGGATTTTGGTCTGAACATTTGGATATATTTCCTGCTGGAGCTCGGTCTGTGCAAGAAAAACCTTTGTCTCCTTCGCCCATTGTTGAAACTAGTTCTGTGAGGTTGGTCTAAGAATTGGTGCTCAAGTTACCCACTCTTGAATGCCTTGCTGGCAGCCAGAATAGGTACTAGCAAGCAAAGGAAGCTCTAACTCTCCACCATCTTTATCGGGGATTGCAGCATCCTCTATGGAGATAATATTCTGCTTACCAGAATTACCAGAAATACCAGCAACAGCTTTACCCTTTTGATTGTAGTGACGCATCTTTTTCAAAGCCTTCTTGAATGAGACAGGGAACATTTCGGCCTGTTTGAAGACATTCTTGTTGTATATACTTGGAAGGTTTGTTCATGGATAGAGCTCAATTCACGGAAGGAGACAATTGTGTATTCGATATCGAGTGAGTGAAGGGCATGCTGAATGGCCTTGTTATGGTAGTGCTTCCAAGGCCGATATACACCAACATCTAGAGGCTGAAGGACGTGAGTCAGATGCGAGGGGAATGCGACTAGGACGATATAATTCTCATAACATTTAATGACAAAGTCATCTTGGCGGTAGGTGATATGGCCATCAAGGAGAAGAATACGCTAATCCTTGTCTGGTCCTGTATCCACATGCTTGATAAAGTGACTGAGCTAGGTAAGTGTAATACCCTTATTGGTATATCCTGTTTGTGAGAAAGCAATTACCTCAGCTCCAACCAGATTGTCTTGGATCCAATTTTCTATAATCTTCTCTCCAGGGCATATAATAATGGGGTGTGGTGGCGTACTTCCATCGGCACAGATTGTCTCGATAATGGTAAGTGACTGGTGTTTCTCTGGACTGGCTGTAGACATCTCCTTCACATGGGTAGGTGCACCGATAACCTCTCCAGTTGGAAACCCATTTCTAATGCCAGACTCGTCCATGTTGTAGATGTATTTGGCCCGTGTGATCCCATACTCGGAGAGTATCACCTGATACGCGATAAAGAAACTTTTCAGATCATCTTCAGTATGGGTGGCAACTCGGGCAAGGGCGATAGGTTTGGTGTTGATTGTGTGAAGACTCGGATGTTTTTTTATCCATTGGCGAAAACAGACTAGCGCTGGAGGATTGAGATGCTCGTGCTGGCGCAGATGACAGATGCTTGCATAAATGAATGATGGAGTCGCTCCCAATCCCATTTCCAATTGCTCAGAACAAAACCGAAAAACTGCCTCCTCTTGAGGCTTGGTTAAAATGAAATTGTTCCCACCATGCCGATTAATGGTACCTCCAGCGTTGGATTATTTGTGACGTTTACGGAGTTGACGCATCCGGATTGATGAGGAATTAACATTAAAGATGATTGCTGCAGTTTTAGCCATCTCTGTCGGCTCATCCTCTAGCCATTAGATGGCCTGATCCAGGCGCTGCTTGTTGTCAAGCTTTTCCATCGAGTCAGGCATCGTATTTGCCAGAGAATTTATTGGAAAAGGCACTGGGAAACTGTGTGGCCTGGAGAGTAGTTGGCTTGATAAGAAGAGAACGTGATTCTGAGAGGAGGAGATTGATTTTGGAGACAATAGATAGATTGGACCAGGAAGGAGGAGAGTCTGTTCTGTCCTTAGATGAGTATTGTTCTTGCGGTATGAGGGATCAGGTAACACTGGCAGAAGCGGGATTCGTGCTACTCGGGAAAAGACACCACAATTGGTTCTTCTTGGTAGGGAGACGATAAGGATATATTGAGAATTGTTGAAGAAAGGCTGAGATGGGTGTCCACAAGCAAGAGCTGGGATCTGTCACACCCAGGAGGGTAATGATGGGTCTTGGGGGACCGGTAGGCGTGCTTGGGTCTTTCTTGTCTGTGTTCAATAGGATCGGTTTGCATGGGTAGCTATGTAGATTTGTTTCCAGCAAAACAAAATGGAAGGTTTCTTGTGTTACACTTGCTTTTCCCTATCTAAAAAAAAAAAAAAAGAAAAGTTGCATCACACTTGCTTTTACTGACTATGAGCGACAGCGAAATAGGAGGGGAACCGGCTATTATTTGGCTAAAGAACTTCATCAATTCAAAAGATGCTTTGCAAAACACATTTTGGAACCAATCAATCACAGTGCACAAATATGGATTATGTATCTAGATTTGGACCATGTGATTGGTCAATGCTAAAATGCGTGTTGCAAAATGAATTTTCAATTGATGAACTGATCAAGCCAAACAGCACCTTAATATTCTGATTTACCTTTGTTTTTCAATTCCTTATCATTTAATGTAAGCTATCATTAACTTAGACATCTTCTTTTCCTAAATAGGAACTAGAGGTATTTCTTCAATATATACTTTTATTTCATCAAGCAATTACTTAAGTGCCAGGGTTTCTTCTATTTTTTTTTGAGCATTTTGAGCCTTCATCACCTGCTCCTCTATTTTCTGCCTCTTAGTATCCTCCTTCTTTTTCTCTGTTTCACGTGCTTCACAAGGATAGGACACATCCGGGCGACATAGAAACAAGGACTACAACACACAATCTCTCGAACATAGTCAAATCCAAGAGAAACCAGGTCCAGCAGTGCGCTGCCCGAAGGAGGACTATTTTGTGGTTAATGGGATTTCTTCCTTTTTCATTTTCCTTTACCTAGGGTCTTTTTCTTTTTTCAAGTTGTATTTTTTACATTTGCTCTTTACTGCAAAATCACCTCATTATAGGATTAATGCAATCTCAAATAAGACGCAACACCCCCGGGTAATGGGTGAGGTATAAAGTCACATTCCAACAAGGTGATTCTAGTTCTTAAAGTCCAAGCTCTAAGGCCGTAGTCACCGGTCCCAGATAGTCCGCCCAGTCTCTTAGTTCCTCCTAGCACCCCCAAACGGACGCACCATTCTGTGTAGTCCTCCCATTGTCCCCTGAAAACGGACGGACTGGACCGCTCAGAATACTTATTGTATCTATGATATTTTATTCGTCAATCCCCATCCAGCATGCTTCCACTAGAGAAGGAAATAAGGTTTGCGTTATCCCTAAGCCATCTGACTTGCCATCACGACACATATTGGAATCTGGGGTTCGAGTTTTTTCTCTGATACTGCCGGATATTGCATAAAATTCTAAGAAGCTTCTTGGGAGTTAGCTTCTTCCTTAGGTCTGTACGGGTTTGTCCTTGGGTGTATGTTAGGGATCCGCCATCACCCCATGAGAAGGCAGCCCTTGCCAAAGGCGATCATTTTTTGCCCAACAACTTGTGACATACGCGGTACTGCCTGGGCGGGATTACGATATGTTCTCACAGGGATGTCGAGATGCTTGGGGTGACTGGGAGATCCCCAAATTCAGACTTCGGGATTTCTACCTTGAATATTCATTCCACTTCTTTGACCATATCCAGTAAAATATTCATGACACATCCCTCATCAGCGGGGGACCTTCAATCATTCCTTTAAGTTATAAGACTTTTATTGACCTTATTTAACACCAAAGACCACCTTGGGAGCTGCTATTCTAAAGGAAACCTTCCATAGTCTTACTATGTGAATACAGTTCAAGCATTACCTCCTGGCCGCCATGCAACTCCACCCACCTGATCCGAAGCCCGAAAGTTCATGGGAACCCTCAACGTGCAGTTTCCCCTTCATCGGCTACTAGTAGCCTGTAGTATTCACGCTGATCTTCGCTATCCTCCTCCCAGGGAACCTGAAATTTGTGCCCACCCACAGAGAGGAACATAGGGAGGTTCCCAGTACCCTGCAAGCAGTTTTTGACAAGCTGCATATTGTAACAACTAATAGGAATGACTTTGGCCACTCTGTCATCCACGCACTTGCCCACTTGGTGCATCTTTTGGCAGATGAAAATAATATCCTCTATATCAAACTGCTGCTTCTCAATGCCAGTAGGCACCTCGTCGTTTCGTAGGAACCAGCACCGAATTTTTATTCCTAATGCGATTGGAAGGTCCAGGGTTTTGATGCCATCCAGAATAGTGACTGTGAATGGTTCAAGGGCTTCGTAGGTCTTATCACAGACAACATTTTCGAGAATGTCAACCGAGAACTCAGATGTCCCAGCTTTGCTGTAGATTACCTCTCCCCTGGATGTGACTGCCGCAGACCGAGCCACAGGGAAGCCGGCGCGAGGGATAAATTCGGTGGGTACAAGCAAGTCAACATCTGCTGTAACCCGCTGTGAGCCATGGCAGATCAGGGATGCTCCACCGACCAGAATAAATTTCTCCCCCAATGCCATGCGGAGGTTTGTAACGGCAGTGACAACCTCTTTCAACTTCAGTGCCTTACACGAAGTTGCCATTGTAGGAAATTATAATTCGGGGCGATAGGGGGTGTTTTTCTTTTCTTACTCCTCTTTGCTGTTGGGTGGTTGCGTTCCTGTGGATCTGGCTAAGGAATGCCGCACCTGTTAGCACATATCACATTTTGCTCTTCATATTTGCTTACACCAAATTTACACCAATAGGGTGATGTTAAATTGCAGAAAGCTGGATAGAGTATGGGAAAAGAAGAGGTTGCGTGGAAATTAGCAAGTGTTCAAGGAAACCAGAGGGCGAAGGTGATACACACGATCCTGGGGGCACGTCACGACCCTAAATGCTGCATAGGCCACCATTTCCCATTGTATTCGAGTATACTATGGCCAGAAAAACACCACAGTCAAGTAGGAAACGCCCAAGAACTAGGCTTAGAAAAATATCCCCATTGCTGCTCGTGGTAGAAATGGCCACGACCATGTGTCCCTGGACCGCTACTCGATCGGACGGTATCCTGATACTAGGGAGCTCCCACTCGAGGCCTCCTACGTTGCTCCGCTCACGGTTTTCACTCGTTGTAGCGATTATGATGGGGTTATTGTGATGCTTCCTGATTTGAGTTCCCCCTACATCCATTCAAGAAACTGGCCCAGCGAGTGGAAGAATGAATCAACCGGGCAGGTACCCCCAAGTTTAAATTTGCGGATATGCCTTCCCTTCCTGCATGAATAAACCTACGTATTTCATCGAGGGTCCCTAACTTTCCGGTCAGTTCTGCGTCGGGAGGGCACGCCGGGGAATGTTAATACTGCCCGGGAAGGAATAAAATCTAACGTGAACTAATGGTTAGAGACAAAAAACCAAACTGAGAAGCACCCCCGCGTTGGGGCCGCTATGTTTCTGGCCTGTTCAACGGCCATTCCTGCACAGTATCGGTAAACCAGACATTTCCCTCCCGGGCTGTCACCGTAGAAAATTATATATGTAGTGCAAACGTACTTAAACTGGGTCCTCAAAACAACCCAAGCCGGGGTTATGCACTAGTTGATCGCAACAAGGAATATTTTCAAAAATAAATAAATAAATAAATAAATAAATAACCTGAGAGAATGTTACTTCCGAGAAGGTCATTTATAGAAAGTTAGGCGTTGTATGTATCATATTCGCGTCAAGGTTGTGGCTTCTGAGACATAACCTGAGGTACTTTGAAGAGCACCGGACGGCTCAACACCACTTTGTGGCTCAATAATACTTTGTGGCTTTATTAAATGCCCTAAGATAATGTAAAATTATCACACCTTTTCAATACAAAGGTATTATGAATATAATCACCTATATTATTTGGACTATTTGTTCAATTGACATGGAAACACCTTTTTCATGTAGCCTGAAAGCACGAGCCTTTTTCTGTGAGGAAATACTATCTTGGGCAGGTTTGATATTTTTGGACATCAAAGATGCTACCAAGGTCAGTAGGGTCTGTATGATATTGTCTGAGCAATTATGAGGATCCACTAAAGGCCCCTCTACATGGTAATCATAAAAAATAATATTTATGGTTGAAGGCCAATGTACATGTTCTCATTGAACCGCACTCATCTTAAGCTACAAAGTTATATGATAATATAACTTACTTGAATTTAGCACGAGTAGAAGTATAATCTTTCAGTCATTATTTTGGTGAAAGTGAAACAAGTGATAAAATATACACAGGGCCGTTCTGAAAAGTACTGTAGAGTGTATATGAGTGAGAAATTATGATTCTTGGATAAGAAATAAACTATAACATTATTACAATGTGCAATTTTTTTTTTTTTTTT
>QFET01002719.1:53331-76322 GCA_003316355.1 Tuber calosporum
TTTTTTTTTTTTCACACTCCTAAATACATTGCTACGATACATACAGTTTAAGAGATGATTCTAATCGCTTCTGCTTCATCCACAGTTCTGCTTGCTGCCAAGAGATAATTCCACTTAGGGTGCCTTCGCAATTTGTGGCTCAGCTGGGATCGGTTGCAACGGGATTCCTTTGAACTGATCGTTCGGTAATCACGGGGCATCACTCGTGCCGTGCTGCACCGTCTCTGCAATCCCCCGCGATCCCCGAAGGTCCTCTTTAATCCCCGGCTGTCACCCCCGGTGCCCTGCCGGCGCCTACCATCCCCCGCAATCCTACTCCACCAAAGGACACACCTTTCTCTTCCGGGTAGGGCCTGCCGCCCGACCCATTGACTGACTTCAGAGAGCCGGAATGTTGGGCACACTGGTTTTTTCTCTTGTCCCAATTACCGAGAATTTTGCATGCGCCCCACCTTGTACCACCATCTCCAACTCTACGGAATGGTAAAGTATTCCCAGCGGGGGACAAGATATTCAGAGCTCAGGTTAAGGGGGCTTACATTGAAAATTCAAAACCCGAGCGATGGGTAAATTTTGAAATGGGTCAGTTTGGCCGCTCGCCATTGCTTCGGAACCAACACCTATCCACTTCTGCCAGAAACCGCTATCGGCTGACAACTCCTACGCACTTGAAAATGCGACGCCGCACGATCAACAAACTCCTTCTAGACCAGCAGCAAATATGCCGCATGATGGACCTACCCCCCACCACTCTATACGCCAGAGATTTCCCCGTTGCTCCTATGGAAGAGAAGGAAAAGGTGAGTAAATTCGAACCGGATTTGAACCTCGCGAGTGAATCGCACCAAGAGAGGATCGTAGAAAAGGCAACCGAGCAGCTGACCTTTTATGCGGACGAGATCCGGCGGTTCGGGATCCAGGTCATAGTTTAAGAGTCCTTTTTAGCCCCTGCGGGCTGCCTCGGAAGGGGAATTAAAATCAGTTTTTATATGGTAGTGAAAATAATTTTTTTGCCTTGTTTCATACCTTTACTAATGCGCGAGCGCAATTGGGGCGAAGGGGGGTTTCATTGGTCAAAATCGGTGTGTGTAACCATAGAAACGACCAATGGTTACCCAATGATGACCTGTTTTTTTCTTTATTTATTTTTATCCGAAATCTTGGCGTTTCTTTGGTGGGGGAAAAAGACCGGCGAACTCAAAAGAACCAATAAACCCCATGAAATTATGCTCACCCATTGGCTAAAGTGTCCCAAGAGCCAATGAGAACCAGTCCGCTTTTTAACCCCCAGCACTATTGACGGTGCGTTCCCATTGAATTCCCAGCCTTCGCGGAGCGAGCACGGGGTCGAATATAAATTTAAATTCGACCTCTCCTTGCGACCACAACCCCTTTCACCATCAGCGTTTGCCTCCCTCCGAAAATGGCCTCACCTACCAGCTCTGAGCCTGATGTCCCTGCCAGAGCATCACCATTCTTTCCCTCTGGCATCCTGGAAAAAGCGGGAATAAAACACTGCATCGTTGGAAATGGGGCGGTATTTCTCTTCGGTTCAGATCTTGTCATTGCTGATCTCGACCTCGCGATCGCCGACCAGGAGTTTGACTTGGCCCTTTCCGTTCTTCACAGCAATGGCTTCCGCGACATAAACTTCGATCCTTGCCGGCTGGCTGCCATGCCAGACTTGGGAAACCCTAGGGGGTGGGTGGCCCGTCGGCTACAGTACCCGCCCTCCTCCGAAAATGTTGTGCTCTCTCCTGCCAGCTGCTGGCACCTGGATATCAACCCCGATACGACCTTCCTCCCGTATGCCGATCCTTATCGGTTCCCACATTTCCTCGTCTATCTCGAAGGTAAGCCTCATGTCTACTGAATATTGTAGACCGCGTGAGTTATAGTTACTAACCGCAGTGGATCCCTCACATAGGTCTAATTAGGGTCATCGACACACTGGTACCCATTGGAGATAACTCAATACTCTTCAGGTCCCTGTACGCAATCATGGCGCGTCTGCTGGGGGAACGGCCAGGGCTCACTGGGATGGTTTCTCCTGGGGACCGGTTTTTCATGGACTTCTACTTGAAGCAGTATGCGCAATCAGGCATGCTTCGGGTTCTGGAGTTGCGTAAGCGGATCATCGAAGGGACCATATCAGTTGATGCTGCGAGGGAGGTAGTCCCAAGGCCTGATTTGGCAAGGAAGCGCATCAAAGAAAAGTATCTTCGACTGCGAAGGGAGGAGGAGAATGGCAATGGGGACATCCCTGTGACTTAGATGGTGCACCGGGAGAGATATGGAAGCATACGGTAAATGTCGCGAAATGGGTTCTGTACAGTCGCGACAAGAAAATTACCGGGAATGTCGGAATTTGATCTGAGGAAGGAAAGGGAGATTGCGGACCGGCTTCATCGGCATCATAGTGTCCCTGTAACCTGACCTCAGTTGATACTACAGTAGTGTAAAATGGTATTACTGGTGGCATTTTCGAACCTCCAGTAAAAATAAATTCCTCCAATGTCCTGTCATTCTCTTGCCACCGCTGCACCAAGGCGAGATACTAAACGTGAATGGGAATTCCTATATTTCGCTAAATCTAGCTCTCGAACTTAGCCACTCGGCTGTTTGCTTGCTCAAGTGAACCCAAATATACTTGGAAATGATTCCCTAACCAGCAGCCAGGCTCCTAACGTGGGGCCGGGGTTCCCTGACGCCATCATCGATGCCCCTCCTTCCCAATTTAGCAATTTCCACCCAAGCCCTACCTCACAACACCCCCACTCTAGTAGAACTTGGAGATATGCAAATACGCAAACAAAACGTGATACTACACATCGCCGGCTGGCCCTGCAAATCCATATTATGGAGTCGCTCATCCTCGGACGTTGTAGCCGATGCCACGTATGGAATAGTTGTCAGGTGGCGATTGCGCCGATGGTGATATGGTAAAGGACATTATAAAACCGCACCGTAACACTCGATTGGTGCCACAATAGGTACATAGGTGAGATGAAAAAAACGTAAATTGAGCTCATAAAGTAAATACATGATGCAATAAAAACCAGAGATAGTCCCCACCACGTAGAGATGGCGGAATCGTGTGAGGGAGACTCCCGGAAGAATTGTCAATGCTTTTATATTTAAGCCTCCCACCCGCCCAAAATTTCAGGAAGGGTAGGTCAGCATTAAGAATAATTACGGCTTAGGATATACTTTATTTCTAGAGTACGCATCCCTATCCAACACCCTCATCTTCCCCCCTAATTTTGTCAAGCAGAAGTGATGGAAAGAGAGAGAAGAGATGATGCCATCTGAGCTGAGATTAAACAACTGATCCACCCGGATATAGCGCTCAAAGAGGAGTAGTGTCCAGACCTCTTATGGGGGACTGTCGGCGAAAAATCAAAGATAGCGTTAAATCTAATATATTCGCCAACTACGCCAGCGGGAGGATAGCGATACAGACTCATTGACCCCGTCTGTTGTCGGCAATGCCACAGGGTTTTCCATGGGGTCCCGTTGGGTTGGTAGCAAAAGACAGCAAGTGCGTGGGAAATCGTCGTTTCTCACTCGGTTTATATTGAATTGAGGACATTTGGAGGCGAGACAGGAGTGCTTGCCCACCGTCACTCCGTAACTCGTGAGAAATTGCTGAAATATGTTTTTATGACTTGCGCGCAGTGGACCATATTCCTGGAATCCGGGTTCAAGGGGCCAGATTGTGGCCAAACGGTTGAACAGGGCATATGTTGGAGAATACTGGGGATCCGGGGGACCGACAGGGAATAACTTTCTTCAGCACGGGGTTGAGATGAGTGAGCGATGACACAGATTGCGAAAGAGTTTGCCTTAAAATTCTATAGATTCTATAGGCACTACATTCTAAAGTCTGCTAAAGTTCTCCACAAGGTTCGAGCAAAAAAACTAGAGATCTAAAATGATCGAACCCTCCAATCTCTTCAATCTGATATCAGCACGCAACGCATATCCATCAGTCGTTTCTCTACCTCCATCGCAATCTTCTGCACGTGCTTACAGTAAATGCCCTTGTCATGCCAATACTTAAACAGGGCATCGACACCGCAATCCTTTGACATCTCCAAATTTAGCTCCAGAGCTCGGAGCATGCGCCACATAGCGTCTGAAACATCGAAAGTTGGCCGGTTGCCGCAGTAGGGGTGCAGACAGAGAACACATGCTTGGGCAAATTCGAGCCGCTCCTGAGGGCGGATCAATTTCATGTCCAGGTAGTAGTCCCTAATGAATTTGGTGACGGCAGTGCTGGCGGTGCTACGCTCTGTGCACCACTGTCTCACATCTTCGCCGCTGCGGTCACGCCAATTGGCTTCCTCGAGTTGGCGGGTTAAACGGGCAACTTCAACGTTGATGGCGCTAGCGCGGACTAGAGGGGAAGGTACTGCAAGTGTTTGTGTTTAGATACTGCTGAATGCGGACTACGAACTAGGTGTAGGGAATAAGGTACTTTTGTTTGGCGGAAGTCTGGCCTTCGTAGCACGTATACGATACTTGCAAGCTTGAAGACTTTCATCGCGACGGCGGCCTTAGAAACGGGAAGTTGTGAGCTCTGGGGTTCTCTCAACATCGCAGCCGAACTTTAGAAATCCTTACGTTTGTCCGGCTGAACTTCTTCTTGCGAGGAGAGGTCACTCCCATCTGACGAGATGGTGATTATCTTGGGATCAGATAGTGCAGTGTAAGCTCCGCGGGCCTGTTTGCGGGAAGCAGGCGGTTTTTTAGTCAAAGCACGTCCGCGCCGGCCGACATTTTTACCCTTGGCAGAGACACGAGAAGCAATTCTAGGCAGATTGGGGAATGTAGTCAGCAAACAGATATTTATAGAGGAGTGTACAGTTAAAAGGATGAAACATACTTGCGTGTCTTGCCAGCCATTGGGTTTGGTAGTATTGGAAAGAACAAGGGTGGAAGAGGAAGGCTAGTCCTTAGTGTAGGTAGCGGGGGTGGTGGGGATCGTGGCTAAACTAGATTTTTGAGGAGGGTAAGGAGGGTAAGGAGGGTAAGGAAGGGTAATGATACTTGGCCCTAACCAATTTTTGTCACGCGTCTCACAGCATACGTCACGCCACCTCCATCCGGGGGCCAAGGTACGGGGTCACAGAGAAGACAGCAAAAAGGTATCGCATCATACCCAGAGTGTCCCAGCTTCGCCCAATATCAGCCCAAACTAATCTGGCACGGAAGCCCTCCATCGCATGGGAAAATGTGAGGATGCGGGAGTGGCCACAGTGGGAGGGCCAGAGCGGGGAGAGAAGGGGATGGGAATGGATCGGGCGAGATCTATGGAGGGGGAATTCGGGCTCAAATAATGTCTGGCCCAGTGCCTGCGCACGGTACACATTCAACCATAAAATGAAATCTGGTTAACCTACTCTCTCAATATTCATATCCGACCAAAACTGTATCACTGCGGTGCCTAATGTTGAAATCTTTCATTTGTTTCATGGTGTGCACCGTTGATAATTCCGGTATTGTATATTCTCATAATAGGGGTTTTCAGAGTTGAAGATGGCCAGATTTTTTAGTCTACTTAAAAATGTAAGGTAACCCGAGAATGAGAAAAAACAGGTGTTAAGACACGTTATAATTCCCTTACCTTCCGGATGAAATTGCATAAGGTAGAGACCTAGGTCTAAAGGTCTGTAATGAGCAATATAAAATGGTTCTAGTATTTGTCAAGTGGTGATAGCTGTAAGCTACAAAAATTGTATAAAGCTACAAAACAAAGTTGTATAATACCATAGGGTAAGATTGAGCCACAAAATTGTATGGAGACACGTATGGACGTTGTGTAGCCAATTGATATTAGGCTGTCGGGCACTCGGGATGAGTGCACAAGAAAACTAAGCGAGCGAGTCCTAGCTGCAACCTTGGCACGAGAATGTGTAATTTGAAGCAGATAATTAAACTCTTTGAAACAACCAATTCCACACTTCAAAATAGCTTGGACATATATTTTAGATTAATTATAATACAGGTAATTGATCTATCTAAAATATATAAAAAAAACAAATACTCATAGATTTCAACTTCTTGACAGTAATATGGTTGCCAGAATTTCGCAGATATATAGATTCTAGAACCAAATAAAGGTATAACTGTGTAACCTACTTCTTGGTATCTGAAAAATCTGAAAGGTACGTTGTTGATAACATTAGAAGAAGGGGGGAGTTTGTAACATACTCCCATGTCCCTCGAGAATCCCAAAGGGACTCTGGACAGACTATTAGCAGAGGGGAGGAGCATCACTGGATAGGTATTCAATAGACAACATAAAAGGTCAGAAACTAATAGACTAACCATTCAACTTGTAGTATTAAAGATGATAGTCCTGGGTGTAAGAGGTGCTAGCTTGTGTGAATGGTTATATAAGAGAGCCTAAGTGGAAGTTTGCTATTCGTTTGGTAACTAAGAGGAAACCTGCTGAGAGGCCCAGACAAGGAGAGTAGAGTAGAGCAGTTTATAGAGTGAAAGGGAACAATAGGATCACAGTTCAACTAAGTGAATTCACAGTTAGGGCATCTGTCTGAAGTCTGATGTCTCCTGCGAGCCAGGAGGCAACTCTTAAATAGATTTAATCTTTGCTACCTGATCTGAGGCTTTGCAAAATGCAGCTACTATATCTAGTGCGGAGTGTACAACTACTGGAATCCTGTGGTCCTGCCAGTTTTGTAGAATGTCTGGGCTTTCCCACAATACTGCCTCTATCCTACCACTGATATACAAGACTTGTTCCTTCCATTGGAACTCGAAGGGCACAATCCTGCTATTCCTTAAAAGCATACTGAGAGCAAAGTTCAGGAATAAAGAGATTTTGGTATAAAAATCAAATACAAAAGAAATTATTCAAACAGATGGAATCTGGAACCTACTCCCAAGTATCTCGAGAATCCCAAAGGGACTCTGAAGATACTATAAGGCTAGAGGGAGAAGTGTTGATAGATAGGTCTTCAATAAACAAGGTAAAAGGTATAGAACTAATAGAGTAGCTGTTCAACTTGTAGTATTAAAGATGATAGTCCTTGTGAGGCTTGAGAATCAGAATCCTTAAGGGATTGCAGGCTCTTAAATACAAAAGATTGTAGCTAGGAAAACTTAACAAAAGTGCAAACATCCTGTCCATCAAACATGCTAACAGAGGCAGCATACTAAGGTAACCATTTCTGCCAAACAGAGGGTTAAAAGCGATAGGATAGAGCTAACAAAACAAGTAATGGAATCCAAACAAGAAGGAACAAGAGATCTCTAATACTATACAAATCTAATAGGTATAGCAGGAGGATAGCGATACCCAAATGGATAGAAGCAAGGAGGAGTAGTGATAAGCGAAACAAGAAAAGAATAACCAGTTAGTAAGTCTTAACCAAGTAGGAAGGGACAACCACATAGTAGCACTTATCAGGTATAAACCCAAATAAGCAATTACCAACATCAAGTAAGTAGTAATAGTAGAAATATAATAGGATTCCGTTACAGAATCTGACAAAGGAAAGGCTAACTAGATTGGTAATTTAGGTTCCGGAACATTTACACATATTATATTCTCCAAATCTGAACCAAATTTATCTTCTTCTTAGGCTTGGACCTCAGCACCGCTCTCCCAATGCCAGAGTATAGAATTATCACCAGTATTTAAATAGCTATTATCTGAGCAAGCAGAATCATAATCCACATCATTTTAAGACAACATGAAATTGTTGTATACTATCGTTCTATGGTAAGGGAGTTTAGAGAAATAATAGGCTTCTCAGAGTTCCTAACATAGAGGGATGTAATCTTCGGTATCAGTTTTGTGCTGTAGTTTTCTTTCCAATATTCTGGCATGATATCCATTGAGTTCTCCAGGTTCTTGACAGGTTCTCCAGAGTTATTAGTCGTTTCATACTCTTTCCAGTATACCAGTAATTCGACTCTGTTGCCTTTAGGTGATAATTCACTATGTTATATGCTTACCATTCTTCTCCATTGTTTATGAGTAGATGGGCTGCACTTTTCATGCTCCTTGATGCAAACCAATTGGGACCATTCTCATGGAATATCTTGAGGCATGAGATTTAAAAGTATGCCTTCTGGTGGTTGATTCGTTTTGGTAATGCTAGCTTATAGTTATCATCACAGGAGTCATACTCACATTCCTTAAAGGGCCCAAGCTAATAGGACTCTTGCTTCTTGACTCATCCAGGGCCACAGGTGTAAGGAGGTCCTCTGACAAGAGCTCTGGTGCCAATGTGGAATGGTCTTTGATAGTAGTTACTCTTTTTATCTACTTGCACAGTCTGCTGGAACGGGGGATAATATCTGGCAATATAAACTTCCAACCTGGTGGCTTCCTGTGTAATTAATATCTCATGTACTGCTGGTACTTTACTAGCTGATCTGAGGGTAGGGTTGAACAGCTTCCAAGGGATTCCCTATAGTGTTGGGTTAGCATATATTCCAAAAGATTCATGGGAGGTAGTATCTATAGCTCCTGCTATTTCTGGGAAGGTATTGGACTCCTTGTTCAGTCTTTTGTTGATAAAGCTCCGAAATACTTGTTTAAGAATGTGAATCCGGCACTCTACCTGACACTTAATTTAGTAGTAGTATGGAGTACACATTTGACCCTGGATTCCAATTACCTGCCTTATTAGAGACTAGTGCTTTGAGGTAATGTGGGAGTCTTGGCTCACTACTATACTTAGGGAATATCAATGAAAGTCAAATATGGTATTCAGGAGTTTGTTAAATACCTTTTCAGAGGGCAGCAGAGTAATGAAGAGGTATAAGATAACTATGAGAGGCAAAGCCACCGATAATAACCATAATTGTTGTATAGTTATTTGTTTTGCCAAAAGAACTTGTGAAATCTAGGGCAAGGGATCGCTATCCTTGATTACGTGGTGGATGGGCAGGAGACCATCATTCTAGAAGTGTAGCGGACTCTTGCTTGATCTGATCTGGACTAAAGGAGCGGTAGTAGACTCTTAAGTCCTAGCGTATCACAGGCTAGCAGAAGTAAATGTGGAGTCCTTGTAGAACTTGTAAGCAGTGAAGTCCCATAGCCCGTCATAATCTGTTTTATGAATCTACTCCAGAAGTGATACTCAGCTATCTAAGTCTCGTATAAGGATATAAATGTTAGAATAGCCAGTTGTATTGTCAACCAACAGGAGGCCATCTTGGATTTAAAAGTATAGCTTGTCTGTTAGGCTCAAAAAGATTTCCAGTGAAAACTTTGAAAATTCGGAAGCTCTGGTCTAAACATCCACAGCTTGATGATACACTTCCCACTGCAGTCTTCACATGGCGAGTCAATACTGATACCTTTTCCACAGGATTGCAGCCCTAGAAAAGGGAGCTATAAGAAGACCTCTTGTAACACTGTATATGTTGTTGCTCTCACTCTGACCGGATACTCTTGGCCATGTATACATAGGGGCCTCTGATGTTACTCAACCCAGGTAGAACGAAGGGATTCCAATAAGCACTTAGGCATGTATGGGCAGATAAAACAAAAGAGCCTGAGTGGCCCTTCAAGGTATGTGAGTGATATAGGAAGGAGGCTACTCTGGTAACTATGCAAAGCAAGCGGATGCCCCAAAGTGATAGCATTATGGTCCAAAGATCCATCGGAATATCATGATATAGTGAGGTAGAGTAGACATGAAGGTATTAGACCAAAAGTCGATACAAATCATCCAGAAAATACCTAGATAATCGGATAAGCTGGCACAAGCAGATATGGTGTACAAGCAAGCTGTCTACTGGGGTTCCAATAAACCATTGAAGAGTTTCAAACTGCAGCATGTAGTTTAACAAGTAGACGAATGTCGATATCTCTTACTGAGCAGGGAAGCACACCATCAGAGAAAGACGAGCCCTAATGGGACTATAAGCTCTACAAGGAAGAGAGCTTTCAGGGTTCAAGGATGTTGGCACATGGATTTGAAGGGAAAAATGGGGAGGAATAATTCATTAGTATATGAGCGAGATATGGTGCGCGAACAGCCAAACGCTGTATATAAATATCAAAGTGTACCTCAAACTTTAACCACATTCTCCATCGGCTATAGAGATCTGAGGATTGAAATCTCAACACCTGTCACAAATCGTGACTTAGCAATATGGAACGTTTCACATGACTCACGATTTGTGAGATCATTTATGATTATGAATGTTTGATTTGATTTATGTTTATGATTTCATGACTCACGATTGTGAGGTCATATGATGTTATGACTTTCGCACCTGACTACAAGTATGAGTCAGGAGTTTCACGCATGTGACGCGATTAGCGCACATGACCTTTTATAGAAATCGGATACTATGGGGATTGTATACTATGACTCAAATTGTGTGTCATAGGATGTTTGTTATACTATGACTCACACGGCAGTCATAGTAAAGAGGTGACTCATAGTAAAGTCACCAGGGTTAGGGTTGTGGGAAGAGCGCCTATATAAGGAGGGTCACGGACACAGATAGCTAGCTCTTCACGCTATCACCTAAGTTACTTCCTATATTATATTTTACCTATTAGTTCCATCTGTACTTTACTCTTATTACAACCATCCGTTTACATCACCGACCGAAAGGTGATTCGAGGAACGTATCGCTAAGAAGCAGTCGCAAGGGCTAGGAGTGGAAGGACTCAGCGTTCCCTAGGCGACATAAGGCTACGAGACCTGAAGAACGGTAAGACGATCGGTACGTATCGTTACCTGTTGCTGTTAAAGAAGATAGTGTGCCTTGTCCGGCAGACTAAGGATAGGTTTGTAACATTTGGTTGTATCTTTTGCGACACTTAACGAATACAAAGTGGATTCACCTACAGATACAGAAATACCAGATTTCAACGATCCACAGACTTTCTTAGGACTACAAGCAGAACTTGGACAAGCCATAGGCGAGATATCGCGGAAAGGATCCCCAAGACCTCCGAGCCCAGTCACCACGGAAGCAAGATCAAGATTAGGATCAGTAAGCTCAGGAGCATCCCCAATATACAAAATGTCGGGGGTAGCAGGACCAGCGGATACGATAACTCTCACGAGAGAACAACTCCAGGAGTTGATCAGAACGGTTCAGGAAAATCGACTGGAACAGACGGTGCGGAGACCAAAAATCAAAACCCCGGATACGTTTACAGGAGACCGTACCAAACTGCGAGCATGGCTAGTCCAACTTGCAATGTACTACACAGCACTAGGATGGGGGGAAAACGAAGACGGATTAAAAGTGGACTTCGCCAAATCCCTACTGAGAGAATCAGCAGGCAAATGGATTACCCCATATGTTGAAGGAAAGACCCCAGCCACATGGAATAACAGGGCAGAATTTCAAGCCACTCTACGCATCCAATTCGGCGACGTAGATGCTAGGGAAACGGCAAGAAATAAAATCGAGAAAATCAAGCAAGGGAGCCAGAATGTAACTGATTTCTGGAACGAGTTACGACTATTGGCAACAGAGGCAGAATACGACGAAGCAACCCTGGGAAGGGCCTTCCTAAGAGGCTTACACGAAGAAATTCAGAATGCAAGGTCCATGAGGGCTCAAGACTTCACGACGACTGAGCAAATGGCGGTATGGGCCATTAATCAAGAAAACCGCTTGGACGTTATCAAACATGTGCAAGGGAGGTCAAAGACCAAAACATACGACAATGCCAGAAACTACGACGGCACCTTCAAGACCCAACGACTACCGGAGCCTCGTGAAGATCCAATGGACCTAGATGCGACTAGGCGAAGACAAGCTCTTAACATATCAATGACCGAATACTGGAGGAGAAGAAACAACAATCTGTGTATGGTATGTGCGAAGCCAGGACACATGATGAGAAACTGCACCAACCCAAAAGACGAAAAAGAATATCCGGCGAGGAGAGTCAGTCTGGTTCAGAACCCGCGATGGAAACAAAGAACAGCAATCCGCGAAATGGATCTCGAAACCGAAAAGAACGAAGAGGAAAAAGACGACGGTCCCCAGTAAGCGATGGTCTGAGGGACAAGGGGAAAAAGAAACCCATCGAGATACGAAACTTCTACGCGGCATTAAACAACACGGAATCACTGGAACACGAAAACGACCATGTCATGGTAAAAATGCGACTACATAGCTGACACAAGATTATCAGAATCAACGGAATGATTGACTCAGGAGCAACTGAGGACTTTATTGATAAGGAGGTATGCGAAAAGTACGGATCGTCTATGGCGAAAGCCAAACAATAAGGAGAAATTTACCTGGCGGACGGCAAACTCAGCGCGATGGCTCCAGTTACTCATACGACGACAGTACCTATGGACATTGGTAGCCATAGGGAAATGATTAACTTCCAAGTGGCAAATTTACAAAACCATGAAGCAGTTCTTGGAATGCCATAGTTGAGAGAACATAGCTCCTCGATTGATTGGGGAAAGGGGACCATCACGTTTGATAGTGAGAGATGCACGACCGGGTGTTTAAAAGAGTCACCGAGGGTCTTTACAGTCCCGGAAGCGGAAGCCCTGGAGGAGATCTTAGATATGATATTCTCAACGGTTCAGGCAAAAACGGATAAACAGATCCTAGTCAAAAGGTTGACTAAAGAGGCAACGATGCCTACGAGAGGCTCACTGAGGGCGGCAGGACACGACCTGTACGCTAGCGAAAGAGCAACGATACGAGCCAAAGGGCAAGAGGTCATCTGAACTGGAATAGACATCGGATTACCACAGGGCACTTATAGGTGCATTGCACCATGAAGCGGGTTAGCCGTCAAGAACAGACTCACAACCAACGCCGGTGTAATAGATGCAGATTACACAGCTGAACTGAAGGTAGTAATGGGGAACCTCGGGGAAGAAGGCTATACTGTCAACTCCGGTGACAGGATAGCACAACTGATATGTGAAAGATACCTGGACGGGGAATGCAAGGGAGTCGAAATACTTGCAAGGACTGAACGAGATGACAAAGGATTCGGAAGTACGGACCACCAAAGAGACCGGGACAGAAACGAATCAGAAGGTACCACGGAAGAAACAGAAAAGGACCGGAAACGAATAGAGATCTGCGAGATCTCGGCCCAAGCCTTTGGGAAGTTCTACAGAAAAGGAGAGATCACAGGCATTCTCAAGTGGAACCAGGAGGACGGCCAGTGCGATTTGAAGGCAATGAATGTAAGTACCGAGCTGGCTATTAAGGCCAAAAAGTATCAAAGAAAAGAACCCTTGGAACAAATGATACCAGAGGTATATCACCAATACCTGTATCTCATTGAAGTGAAAGAAAAAACCACGTTACCGCCCTACAGAAAAGGAGTGGACCACGAGATTAACCTTGAAAAGGGAAAGACAATCCCAGCAAAAAGGTTGTATCCACTAGGAGCGGCGGAATTGGAAGAATTGAGAAGCTATTTGAAACAGAATCTGGAATGGGGATGGATACGAGACTCCTTCGCGGAAACAGGAGCACCAATCCTTTTCGTCAAGAAGAAGGACGGAAAATTACGACTATGCGTGGATTACCGAGGACTTAATGAAGTTACGAAAAAAGACTGGTACCCACTGCCACTCATTGGCGAAGCCTTGGATAGGCTAAATAGCGCCCGATACTTTACCAAGCTGGATATTAAAGATGCATACCACAACGTGCGGATCAAGAAAGGAGACGAATGGAAAACTACATTCGCGACACGATAAGGTACCTACGAATACTTGGGAATGCCATTCGGCTTGACCAATGCACCGGCGACATTCCAGAGATGGATCAATCAAACGTTACACCGATTCTTGGATATGTGCTGCATAGTATATTTGGACGACGCACTGGTGTACTCAGAAACAATGGAGCAGCAGCAGAAAGACGTGGGAAATATCCTGGAAGCAATTGGAAAATCCGGAATGAGAATCTAGCCAACTAAGTGGGAATTCCACAAGACAGAAGTGGAATACTTAGGATTTATTATTGACCAAGAAGGGGTCCGGATGGACCCTATCAAGACGGCAGCCATATGGGAATGGGCAATTCCGCAGAACAAAACCGATATCCAAAGATATATGGGATTCTGCAACTTTTACCGAAGATTCATTGAGGGGTTTAGGAGGACAGCAAAACCTCTATACAATCTGACAAAGAAAAATGCAAAATGGGAGTGGGGTACAGCAGAAAGTGAGGCGTTCGATACGAGGAGACAAAAAATAACGTCCGCACCCGTACTCACCCATTACAATCCGGAAAGACCGATTATGATTGAAACAGATGCATCAAAGTATGTCTGTTCAGGAATTCTATCGTAACAGTGCGAAGACGAGAAATGGCGACCCGTGGTATTCCGATCAATGACAATCACGAATGCGGAATGCAACTACGATATTCACGATAAAGAACTCTTGTCCATAGTATAGGCACTCAAGGAATGGAGAAGATATGTGTTGGGAAGCCATCATAAGACAAGGATCCTCACTGTCCATAAGAATCTGGTCCCTTTCACGACAACAAAAGATCTCAATGAACGACAGATCCAGTGGAGCGAGAAGTTAAGCCAATACAATATACGAATCGAATATCGGCCAGGAAAGGAAAGCAGCAAGCCAGACGCATTGACAAGAAGAAGTCAAGATGCACCAGAAGAAGATGACGACATAATCAAACAGAAACAAAGGATCCTATTACCACAAGGAAAATACTTTGAGGAGATAAGGATACAAGAAATGGATACGGTTAGCATTCCCGGAATAGGGATGAGAACTCTTAACGAACAGAGCGGGAAGGAGCCGCACATACAGGTGATAGGAAAGCACTCGAACAAGGAACAAAAGAAATGAAGGATGTAGCCTGGGGGCTATGCCAATGGAAGGATGACTGCCTATGGTACCAGAACAAGATTTGGGTACCAGAAGAGGAGAAGATAAGGACAGAACTTATCAGAAAGAATCACGACAATTTACAAGCAGGACATGGAGGGACAGCAAAGACGACGGAACTCATCAGTCGCAGTTACTACTGGCCCGGAATGCGGGAAACAATCAAGAAACATGTCAAGAACTGCGAGATTTGTCAAAGAACAAAATCATCCCGACATGCTCCGTATGGTCAACTACAATCAAACGAAGCACCCGATAAACCATGGAAATCGATTTCAATGGATTATATCACAGATCTACCAGAATCGGACGGCTATGACGCCATCCTGGTAGTCATCGACAGACTGACAAAAATGAGTCATTTTGTTGCATGCAGGAAAGATATGACAACAAAACAATTCGCGCAAACCTTTGCAAAAGAAGTTTTTCGGTTACACGGACTACCGCAAGATATCATCACCGATAGGGGGACACTGTTCACCTCAGACCTATGGAAGGAAACTGCCCTGAGGTTGGGAATCGAAAGAAAACTGAGTACAGCTTACCATCCACAAACGGATGGATAGACAGAAAGAACCAATGCCATCCTGGAACAATACCTGAGGGCATACATCAATTATTAACAGGATAATTGGAACGAACTATTACCTTTTGCGGAGTTCGCATACAATAACGGACAACAAAAAACAATTAAGACAACACCCTTTTTTGCAAACTACGGACAGCACCCAAAACATGACACAAGTGGTCATCTGATACTGGATCGGAAAATTCCGGCGAACAAAATGAACCAATGGCACGATACCATATGTAAGGAAATGGTGGCTGCACAACTTCGAAAAAAGAAAATTACGATCAACACAGAAAACCCGATCCGAATTTGAAATCAGGAGATATGGTATGGTTCCTACCAAGGAATGTAAGGACCTCAAGACCATGCAAGAAACTCGATTACAGAAAGATGGGACCCTTCAAGGTCTTGGCAAGAGTGGGGAACAGTGCATATAAGCTGGACTTTCCCCCATCGATGAGAATACACAACACCATCCACATCTCACTTCTCGAACCCTACCAAGACCAAGGATTCCCATCACAGATCCAGTCACCACCACCACCAATCGAAATCGAAGGCGAAACAGAATACGAACTTGAAGAAATAGTGGATTCACGACTACATTACGGAAGACTCCAATATCGAGCGAAGTGGACAGGATCCTCTCCGGATCATGATAAAGTTTGGTACCCAGCGGAAAACTTCGAACACGCGGAAAATGCAATCAAAGACTTCCACGAACGAGACCCAGATAAACCAAGGCTGGGAAGAAATCAAACAAGAAGCAACGAACGACGGTTGGGGAGACCCAATTCGAGAAAACATCTCCAACTAGCCCAGGCTATGCGACGGTAGAGAACCGGCAAAGGGCATCAGAACACAAGGCGATGAGCTGGACGGCATGCTATGACGAGCATTGCAACGTCCATAGAGAAGACAAGGAAGGGGCCAGTTACTGGCCAAAACAACCACATTCAGAAACAAGATGGGAGGAGTGCTACCGAAATAATTGTCGAGCCCACCGGGATGCAAAGATCCGGGCGGGATACTACCCCAAGGCGTGGGGTAAAACAGAGGAACTGAGCAGAAAGGATGCTCAGCGCACGGAAGCCAGGAGGGGACGGTTGGAGAGGGCGAGGAAACCCGAAACAACAATACCGAAAGCACGCAGGCAGATATTCAATGCCTCCAAAGAAAAATTTCGGGTTTGGAAATCCAACTAGATGAGGCCCAAGGAACGATCAGACTCCAGGAGGAGACCCTCGAAGCGCAACAAGCCACCATTGCGCAACAAAAACGAACTATCGAGGTGGCAGATCTGACATTGAAGATGATCAGGAAACAGTTACGCACAACGGAACAAATTTTACGGAAGTTCCGTTGCGACGCGAGAAGATTTGGGAACAAGGTTATGAAACTTGGTGAATAGGTTGATGGGACTCAAGCTGAGGAGAGAGAGGAGCTATTGTCACAAATCATGACTTAGCAATATGGAACGTTTCACATGACTCACGATTTGTGAGATCATTTATGATTATGAATGTTTGATTTGATTTATGTTGATGATTTCATGACTCACGATTGTGAGGTCATATGATGTTATGACTTTCGCACCTGACTACAAGTATGAGTCAGGAGTTTCACGCATGTGACGCGATTAGCGCACATGACCTTTTATGGAAATCGGATACTATGGGGATTGTATACTATGACCCAAATTGTGAGTCATAGGATGTTTGTTATACTATGACTCACACGGCAGTCATAGTAAAGAGGTGACTCATAGTAAAGTCACCAGGGTTAGGGTTGTGGGAAGAGCGCCTATATAAGGAGGGTCACAGACACAGATAGCTAGCTCTTCACGCAACCACCTAAGTTACTTCCTATATTATATTTTACCTATTAGTTCCATCTATACTTTACTCTTATTACGACCATCCGTTTACATCACCGACCGAAAGGTGATTCGAGGAACGTATCGCTAAGAAGCAGTCGCACGGGCTAGGAGTGGAAGGACTCAGCGTTCCCTTAGCGACATAAGGCTACGAGACCTGAAGAACGGTAAGACGATCGGTACGTATCGTTACCTGTTGCAGTTAAAGAAGATAGTGTGCCTTGTCTGGCAGACTAAGGATAGGTTTGTAACAACACCCAGAGTGTAACTGAATCCTATTATATTTCTACTATTACTACTGACTTCATGTTGGTTATTACATATTTGGGTTTATACCTGATAAGCGCTACTAATTGGTTGTCCCTTCCTACTTGGTTATGACTTCCAAACTGGTTATTCTTTCCTTGTTTCGCTTATCACTACCCCTCCTTGCTTTCTACCCAGTTGGGTATCGCTATCCTCCTGCTATACCTACTTAATTTGTATATTAGTAGTGATCTCTTGTTCCTTCCTGTTTGGATTCCTTACTTGTTTTGTTAGCTCCATCCTGTCGCTTTTAACCCTCTGTTTTTGGAATATGGTTACCTTGGTATGCTGCCTCTGTTAGCATGTTTGTTGGACAGGATGTTTGCGCTTTTGTTTAGTCTTCCTAGCAACAATCTTTTGAATTTAAAGAGCCTACAATCCCTTAAGGATTCGGACTCTCAAGCCTCACAGGACTATTATCTTTAATACTACAAGTTGAACGGTCACTCTATTAGTTCCATACCTTTTATCTTGTCTATTGAAGACCTATCCATCGACGCTTCTCCCCCTATCCTAATAGTATCTTCAGGGTCCCTTTGGGATTCTCGAGATACTAGGGAGTAGGTTACATTTTTTGACCTAAACTCAAGTATACCTTTGATCTTTGGCAGAGGACTGATCACCCTTCGCCTACCTTGACCCTGCAGTACTAGTACACCTCCTTATTTCCAAGAAGGCCTTGAGCGGACTCCTGGCGAGACCACATCACCCTATCTAGCAACCATTTCGCTTCCAAGTGATACCTGAAGGCACTTCACTAGAGGATCGGTAGCATCCTCCTCAGGACCCCAAAGTCAAGCGCCTGTACCCACACCCGCACCACCATCTGAGGACTCTGAAATATCTTCAGTAGATAGTAGCAGCAGCGAAGAAGAAGACCAAGATCAAACCCAAGACCACGCCCAAGCCCAAGCTTCAGACCATGTCCAAGATCAAGCCCAAGTCCAAGAACAAGTCCAAGAACAGCTCCACCAAGAAATCCAATCCAAGAAAGAACCAAGCTCAGAATCAGAATCAGATTCCAGTCCAGAAGACGCTCCAGGACCAGCACCCCCTGCTTCGCCACCTAGACCACCTAGTCTACCAAGAGAACCAAGAGAACCAGGCCCTGCACCAGGTGATTTACCTAGTCCACCAAGACCACCTAGTCCACCAAGTCCACCAAGCTATCCAAGCCCTGCACCCATCGCCATGTCAGTCCCCCCAGAGGGAAATAATCGTCCTAAATGGCCAGCACCATTTACATTCACAGGAGAAGGAAAAGATCGAGACCCATTGAGAATCAACTCATGGTTCAAGACAGTCCATCGATACATCGCCAGCTTGGCATAACTGACGATGCCCCTGAAGCCCTGCAATACTATGGAGCCTATTGCACAGAGAAAGCCCTCGATAAATTTACCCAATATGAAGCTTCCCAAAGAGACCACACAGTTGCTGGACTCAAACAGAAATTCGAGGCCTACTTCCTTCCTTCTACATCCACTGATACCATCTATGAACAGTGGCAACAAGTCAAGCAAACTACCCGCGGAAAAACAGTACAGATTACCGATACTGTAATCAGAGTTGAAACCTTGAGAGACAGTCTCCCCCCAGGAACAATTTCGGAGTATTCGGCGAAGCAGAGACTCCTAGATGCCATGGATATCAAAATCAAGCGAGAAATGAAGCCACACATCACTTCAGATACCTCCTTTGACCAACTGGTGGAGATAGCGGAAAAGCGAGATGCAATTGCCCACTCTACAGGACTCTATTCGAATCGTCAAGGAAATGCAACCTCTAATGCAGTTTCCCAACAAGCACCCAAGCGCCCCCAGAACAACACCCAGCGAAATCAACCAAGGTTCTCCAACAATACAGCTCAGCATCCAAGAGTATCCCAGGCTGAGAAGGATCGGTGCAGAAGAGACAATGACTGTTACTATTGTGGAAAAAATGGACACTACTCCGATAACTGTCTTGAGAAGAAGAAGCATAGGAGCACCCAGCAGCGAGGAAATGGAGGCCATGGAGGAACCAGGAGACCCCAGAATGTCAGGAGAACATACCAGATCCAGGAAGACGATCCCTATGTGAAGGAATCAGTTACAGTTACCACAAACCATGCAGGACCTAGTGGAACTCAATCCCAAGCCCTTGAAGCATACATCAGAGTCAATGGCGATAAACCAAAGGTACTATTCGATAGAGGAACCACGGGAGACAACTTGATATCAGGAAAGTTTGTCACCACCCACCAAATCCCTACCAGAGACCTCGAGACCCCTATCAACTTGAAGTTGGCAGTTAAAGGATCACGCTCAGCAATCAACTATGTTGCAAAGCCTGTCATACAGATTGTCAAGGAAAGCGGCGATATCTCTGAAGCCCTAGTCTGTTCCTTGGACAACTATGATATCTTCCTAGGAATGCCTTACCTTACTGCACACCATGCTGTTATAGATTGCGGAAAATCTATTATCACCTTCCCTGACAAAGGAATCACCTTGACCTGCAAGAACGTAACCTATGCACGATTTTCAGCAATGAATGAAGCAGATGCCCCTGAATTTATTTCCGAGTTTCCTACAGTATTCCCTGGCAAGAAGACAGCGGAATTACCACCCTTGTGAGATGTCAACCACCACATCCAGCTGAAAGACACAATTTCGGACCATAATCTGAGATTCTTCACATTCCCTGACAAGATCATGCCAGCATACAGACCATTGATCGAGGACTGTGAAGCGAAAGGAATCATTTACCCAAGCGAGGCACACAACCCAGTCAACATATTCCCAAAGCTGAAACCCAATGGCCAAATCAGACTGCTTGCAGACCTTGTACCCAGGAATGATATTACTATCAAGGACCATGGAGCGATTCCCACCCAAGGCATGATACTCAGAACTGGTGCTAGAGCAAAGGTCAGATCCACCATAGACTTAGCAAACTGGTACTTTCAAATTCGAGTTCTCCCCTGTGATGAGAAATACAATACCATCAAGACACCTTTTGGATTCTTTGCATGCAGAGTTATGCTGCAAGGAGATGCCAACGCCCCTGCTACAGCTATGAGAGTTATAGAGTTTGTCCTAGATGGATTTATTGGAAAATTCATTTGGGCATACATGGATGACATTACCATATACTCAGAAATAGTTGAGGACCACATTTCGCACATCAGATCAGTCTTGGAAAGACTGAAGCAGCATCAATTCAAAGCATCACCAGCCAAGTGCAAATTCTTCGCCACCAAGCTCTCACTCCTAGGACCTGTTATAGATGAGAAATGAATTCATGCAAACTCTGGAAAAAGTTCAATCCATCCAAGACTGGCCGACACCAAAATCGAAAAAGGAGTTCAGACCTTTATTGGAGTTGTGATATATCATGCACAGTTCCTCCACACCTTGCCTCTACCACTGTACCCCTCTCGAACCTAATTTCCCAAGATGTGTTTGAATGGCGACCCCTGTATGAGGAAGCCTTCAAACAGGTTAAGCGCCTGGCCAAGGAGACAATTCCGCTCCGCCCCATCTCATATGAGGCATCAGCTGATCCAATATACCTCATTACTGACGCCTATAAGGTTGGATCAGGAGCATGGGTTGGCCAAGGGCCCTCTCCAGGGAAAGCATACCCTGCCGCATTTCACAGCAGAAAGTTTGCAACAAGTCAGCTGCACTACCCTGTTCATGAATTAGAACTTTTAGCAATTGTGGATGCCATTGAGGCATTCCATCCGATTCTATATGGCACCAAGTTCACTGTTGTATCAGACAACAAGGCACTATCCTTTTTCCTGAAGGAGACTGACCTACCTTACCGTCAAACTAGATGGCGCATGTTCCTGCAATCTTATGATTTCAATATCATACACAGACCTGGCAAAGAGAATGTCCTTGCAGATGCACTATCAAGGATCTATGAAGACACCCCAGCTGAAGAAGACCAAATACTCGAAGCCTCTACAGAGAAGAAGCCTATGAAGACCCCCTCCTCCGCTATAAACAGTGTATCAAGACACTACCTCAACATCGCCCATGCCTTAGACCCTTCTTCTGCCCTCACTCTTCAAGTACCCTCTTGCATTCTTACCTCTGAACACGACTCCATGTGGCACTCACATCATGTCACCAGCTCAAACCCCTCCAGCTCCTAAGAAGCGAGTCACTACTCAGATTCTGTTAAACAAGTCATGGACAAAGCAGCAGATACCCTCGAGGTTGCAACCAATGCCATACAAGGTTGTGAAATCATCGAGACCTCCTCCTATCTCAGCAACCCTCAAGAGCTATCCCAGGCCACAGTACTTATTGAGCGAGCTAAAGCTCAACTGTCAGGCCTTGCATCGAGAATTAACAATACTCCAGGAGATATGGACCAACCACTGCATCCAGATGCTATCACCAACTGCTTTAAACGAATCCATGATTCTATCACCCAATTGGAATCCCTTGCAGTCACAACCTCCAAATATATCGCCCCCAGCAGCACACCTACTGAACCTGACCCTCAGCCCACAGCTGTCCCTCCTTGACCCCCAGTCAATGACCTGGACCGATTTCTTGAATCTAATAGACACAGAGCCATGCACTGGACTGCCTGTGTCTGGGACGAATGCCAAACCCACATAAATGGAAAGAATACAGGATACTTTCCCTCAGGATCTCGTGATATTCCTGGACCCTTGCCTCTCTACTCTTCCTCCAACTTTGTCTCCCCTCATCATCCCAAGCGCAGAGCAGAACACAGATGGGCTGTTCCACCTCCCCTCCACGATGATGATGGCTACCCAGTCTTTAATACAGTTATTGATAAAGGAAAAGAAAGAGAAATACCGGATATCTACAAGAATGGGATCTACCTACCCTAGAAGCACCTGTCGATTATGAAGACTGCTTCTTTGATCAGCCTTCTTCACAGCTTGACCTTCGCGCTTTTCAGCTTACCAACTACATGAAAGGAAAGTTGTACTCCAGCATTCGAAATGCTACCCAGCAGGACCCTCTCCTTCATGTAGTTACTAAGGCTATCGACCACCCTGACTGGCTCTTATATGATGGAGTCCTCGTCAGAAAGGGGAAGGATGACAGTAGAGACTGTCCTTATGTCCCCTATGAAGCAAGCCATCAAGGTGCTAACATCAGAAGTGAAATTGTGCACATTACCCATGAACAAATGGCACATATGGGTTGGCAGAAATGTTTTGAATATGCTTCAAGACACTTCTACTGGCTCTTTATGAGGAACGATTTTAAAGACTATGTCCGCACATGCCACCTATGCCAGCTCAACAAGCAACCTACCACTGTCCCTGAAGGTTCAGTCACCCCCCTCCCTGTCCCCAGGCAGCCATTCTCGTCCCTTGCAATTGACTTTG
>QFET01002722.1:0-13411 GCA_003316355.1 Tuber calosporum
GGCATTGATTTGGGGTTCAGTACTATTCTCTACGGAATAGCCCGAATACCACTCCCTCGTCGGCTTCCGGACGTTGTTTTGGTCTCTTGACTTCAACGGGATGTAACTCCGCGAGTTCTTGACGAAATCGCTTGGTTCTTTTTCCCAGGCGTAGCCAGAGATGCCCTCTTATATACCCTGCGGACAGGATCCGGTCGGACGGACGGTGACGACGTATATGGTGTTACGAGAAAGGCTTCAATATTTCTTCTTTCTATGATTGTGAGCAACTGCACAAGGCGCCAGTGCTGTCGTCCGGGGCCAACGTCGGGGCCGGAGGGGGGTATTAGTCTGTGGAGTTTCAAGCCCAGAGCTCTCCAGCTGCTCTTCTGGGCCCTCATGGGAGTTATGTGCCTAACATGAGCATTCTTCCTGCTCAGTCCTTCTCTTTTACCCCACGCCTTGGGGTAGTCTCCTGCCCGGATTTTCGCATCCCGGTGGGCGCGACAATTATTTCGGTAGCATTCCTCCCATCTCGTTTCTGCGTGTGGTTGTTTTGGCCAGTAACTGGCCCCTTCTTTGTCCTCTCTATGGACGTTGCAATGCTCGTCATAGCATGACGTCCAGCTCATCGCGTTGTGTTCTGATGCCCTTTGCCGGTCCTCTACCATCGCATAGCCTGGGCTAGTTAGAGTGATTTCTCGCATTGGGTCTCCCTAACCGTCGTTCGTTGCTTCTTGTTTGATTTCTTCCCAGCCTTGGTTTATCTGGGTATCGTTCGTGGAAGTGTCTGGTTGCATTTTCTACGTGTTCGAAGTTTTCCGCTGGGTACCAAACTTTATCGTGATCAGGAGAATATCCTGTCCACTTCGCTCGATATTGGAGTCTCCCGTACTGTAGTCGTGAATCGGCTATTTCTTCAAGTTCGTATTCTGTTTCGCCTTCGATTTCAATTGGTGGTGGTGGTGACTGGATCTGTGATGGGAATCTTTGGTCTTTGTAGGGTTCAAGAAGTGAGATGTGGATGGTGTTGTGTATTCTCATTGATGGGGGAAAGTCCAGCTTATAGGCACTGTTCCCCACTCTTGCCAAGATCTTGAAGGGCCCCATCTTTCTGTAATCGAGTTTCTTGCATGGTCTTGTGGTCCTTACATTCCTTGGTAGGAACCATACCACATCTCCTGATTTCAAATTCGGATCGGGTTTTAGGTGTTGATCATAATTTTCTTTCTGTCGAAGTTGTGCGGCCACCATTTCCTCGCGTATGGTATCGTGCCATTGGTCCATTTCGTTCGCCGGAATGTTCCGATCCGGTATCAGATGACCACTGGTGTCATGTTTCGGGTGTTGTCCATAGTTTGCAAAGAAGGTTGTTGTCTTAATTGTTTCTTGTTGTCCGTTATTGTATGCAAATTCCGCAAAAGGTAACAGTTCGTTCCAATTATCCTGTAGATAGTTGACGTATGCTCTCAGGTATTGTTCTAGGATGGCATTGGTTTTCTCTGTCTGTCCATCCGTTTGCGGGTGGTAAGCCATGCTTAGTTTCGTCACAATTCCCAACCTCTGGGCTGTCTCCTTCCATAGGTCAGAGGTGAACAGCGTTCCCCTATCGGTGATGATATCGTGCGGCAATCCATGTAACCGAAAGATTTCTTTTGTAAAGGTTTGCGCGAATTGTTTTGCTGTTATATCCTTCCGGCATGCAATAAAGTGACTCCTTTTTGTCAGTCTGTCGATGACTACCAAGATAGCATTGTATCCGTCCGATTGTGGTAAATCTGTGATAAAATCCATAGATATCGACTTCCATGGCTTATCTGGTGCTTCGTTTGATTGTAGTTGACCATACGGAGCATGTCGGGATGATTTCGTTCTTTGACAAATATCGCAGTTCTTGACATATTTCTTGATCGTTTCCCGCACTCCGGGCCAGTAGTAACTGCGACTGATGAGTTCTGTGGTCTTTGCTGTCCCTCCATGTCCTGCTTGTAAAATGTCGTGATTTTTTCTGATAAGTTCTGTCCTTATCTTCTCTTTTTCTGGTACCCAAATCTTGTTCTGGTACCATAGGCAGTCATCCTTCCATTGGCATAGCCCCAGGGCTACATCCTTCATTTCTTTTGTTCCTTGTTCGAGTGCTTTCCTTATCTCTTTTATGTGCGGGTCCTTCCCACTCTGTTCCTTCAGATTTCTCATCTCTTCTCCGGGAAAGCTAAACGTATCCATTTCCTGTATCCTTATCTCCTCAAAGTATTTTTCTTGTGGTAATAGGATCCTTTGTTTCTGTTTGATCCTATCGTCATCTTCTTCTGGTGTATCTTGACTTCTCCTTATCAATGCGTCTGGCTAGCCGCTTTCCTTTCCTGGCCGATATTCGATCCGTATATTGTATTGGCTTAACTTCTCGCTCCACCGGATCTGTCGTTCATTGAGATCTTTTGTTGTCGTGAAAGGGACCAGATTCTTATGGTCAGTGAGGATCCTTCTCTTGTGATGGCTTCCCAACACATATCTTCTCCATTCCTTGAGTGCTTGTACTATGGCCAATAGTTCTTTGTCGTGAATATCGTAGTTGCATTCCGCATTCGTCATTGTTTTTGATCGGAACGCCACCGGCTGCCATTTCTCGTCTTCGCACTGTTGCGATAGAATCCCCGAACAGACATACTTCGATGCATCTGTTTCGATCATGATCTGTCTTTCCGGATTGTAATGGGTGAGTACGGGAGCTGAAGTTATTTTTTGTCTCATCGTATCGAACGCCTCGCTTTCAGCTGTACCCCACTTCCATTTTGCATTTTTCTTGTCAGATTGTATAGCGGTTTTGCTGTCCTGCTAAACCCCTCGATGAATCTTCGGTAAAAGTTGCAGAATCCCATAAATCTTTGGATATCGGTTTCATTCTTCGGAATCGCCCATTCCCATATGGCTGCCGTCTTGACCGGATCCATTCGGACTCCTTCTTGGTCAATAATAAATTTTAAGTATTCCACTTCTGTCTTGTGGAATTCACACTTAGTTGGCTTGATTCTCATTCCGGATTTTCCAATCGCTTCCAGGATCTTTCCCACGTCTTTCTGGTGCTGCTCCTTTGTTTCTGAGTACACCAGTATGTCATCCAAATATACTATGCAGCATATGTCCAAGAATCGGTGTAATGTTTGATTAATCCATCTCTGAAATGTTGCCGGTGCATTGGTCAAGCCGAATGGCATTACCAAGTATTCGGACATTCCGTATCGTGTCGCGAAGGTAGTTTTCCATTCGTCTCCTTTCTTGATCCCTACATTGTTGTATGCATCTTTAATATCCAGCTTCGTAAAGTATCGGACGCTATTTAGTCTATCCAAGGCTTTGCCGATCAGTGGGCGTGGGTACCGATCTTTTTTCGTGACTTCATTAAGTCCTCGGTAATCCACGCATAGTCGTAATTTTCTGTCCTTCTTTTTGACGAAGAGGATGGGTGCTCCTGTTTCCGCGAAGGAGTCTCGTATCCATCCCCTTTCCAGATTCTGTTTCAAATAGCTTCTCAATTCTTCCAGTTCCGCCGCTCCTAGTGGATATAACCTTTTTGCTGGGATTGTCTTTCCTTTTTCTAGGTTAATCTCGTGGTCCACTCCTTTTCTGTAAGGCGGTAACGTGGTTTTTTCTTTCTCTTCGAAGAGGTCCAGGTATTGGTGATATACCTCTGGTATCATCTGTTCCAAGGGTTCTTTCCCTTGGTACTTTTTGGCCTTAATAGCCAGTTCGGTACTGACATTCATTGCCTTCAAATCGCATTGGCCGTCCTCCTAGTTCCACTTTAGAAAGCTTGTAATCTCTCCTCTTCTGTAGAACTTCCCAAAGGCTTGGGCCGAGATCTCACAGATATCTATTCGATTCCGGTCCTTTTTTGTTTCTTCCCGGGTACCCTCTGATTCGTTTCTGTCCCGGTCTCTCTGGTGGTCCGTACTTCCGAATCCTTTGTCTTCTCGTTCAGTCTTTGCAAGTACTTCGACTTCCTTGCATTCCCCGTCCAGGTATGTTTCACATATCAGTTGTGCTATCCTGTCACCGGAGTTGACTGTGTAGTCTTCGTCTCCGAGGTTCACCATTGCTACCTTCAGTTCACCAGTATAATCCGCATCTATTACACCCGCGTTGGTTGTGAGCCTGTTCTTGACTGCTATCCCGCTTCGTGGTGCAATGCGCCCATAAGTGCCCTGTGGTAATCCAAAGGCTATTCCGGTTCGGATGACTTCTTGCCCTTTGGCTCGTATCGTTACTCTTTCGCTAGCGTACAAGTCATGTCCTGCCGCCCTCATTGAGCCTCTCGTAGGCATCGTTGCCTCTTTAGTCAATCTTTTGACTAGGATCTGTTTATCGATTTTTGCCTGAACCTTTGAGAACTTCATATCTAAGTTCTCCTCCAGGGCTTCCGCTTCCGGGACTGTAAAGACCCTCGGTGACTCTTTTTCTAAACACCAGGTCGTGCATCTCTCACTATCAAACGAGATGGTCCCCTTTCCCCAATCAATCGAGGGGCTGTGTTCTCTCAACCATGGCATTCCAAGAACTGCTTCATGGTTTTGTAAATTTGCCACTTGGAAGGTAATCATTTCCCTATGGCTACCGATGTCCATAGGTACTGTTGTCGTATGAGTAACTGGACCCATCGCGCTGAGTTTGCCGTCCGCCAGGTAAATTTCTCATTGTTGTTTGGCTTTCGCCATAGGCATGCAGTACTTTTCGCATACCTCTTTATCAATAAAGTCCTCAGTCGCTCCTGAGTCAATCATTCCGTTGATGCTGATAATCTCGTGTCTGCCATGTAGTCGCATTTTTACCATGACATGGTCATTTTCGTGTTCCAGTGATTCCGTGCTGTTTAGTGCAGCGTAGAAGTTTCGTATCTCGATGGGTTTCTCTTTCCCCTTGTCCCTCAGACCATCGCTTACTGGAGACCGTCACCGCATTGAATGCGTAGAGTGGCTTGAAATTCTACCCAGTTATTCCATGTGGCTGGGGTTTTTCCTTCCACATATGGAGTAATCCATTTGCCTGGTGATTCTCTCAGTAGGGATTTGGCGAAGTCGACTTTTAATCTGTCTTCGTTTTCCCCCCATCCTAGTGCTGTGTAGTACATTGCAAGTTGGACTAGCCATGCTCGCAGTTTGGTACGCTCGCCTGTAAATGTATCCGGGGTATTGATTTTCGGCCTTCGTAACGTTTGTTCTTGTCGATTTTCCTGAACCGTTCTGATCAATTGTGGAAGTTGTTCTCTCGTGAGAGTTATCGTATATGCTGGTCCGGCTACCCCCGACATTCTGTGTATTGGGGATGCTCCTGAGCTTACTGACCCTGATCTTGATCGTGCTTCCGGGGTGACCGGGCTCGGAGGTCTTGGAGATCCTTCTCGCGATATCTCGCTTAAGGCTAGTCCGAGTTCTGCTTGTAGTCCTAAGAAAGTCTGTGGATCGTTGAAGTCTGGTACTTCTGTATCTGTAGGTGAATCCGTTTTGTATTCGTTAAGTGTCGCAAAGGACGCAACCAAATATTACAAACCTATCCTTAATCTGCCGGACAAGGTACACTGTCTTCATTAACAGCAACAGGTAACGATACGTACCGCTCGTATTACCGCTCTTCAGGTCTCGTAGCCTTATGTCGCCTAGGGAACACTGAGTCCTTTCACTCCTAGCCCGTGCGACTGCTCCTTAGCGATACGTTCTTGAGATCACCCTTCGGTCGGTGATGTAAACGGATGGTCGTAATAAGAGTAGAGTATATATTGAACTAAAAGGTAAAATATAACATAGGAAGTAACTTACGTGGTTGCGTGAAGAGCTAGCTATTTGTGTCCGTGACCCTCCTTATATCGGCGCTCTTCCCACAACCCTAACCCTGCTGATTTTAATATGAGTCACCTCTTTACTATGACTGCCGTGTGAGTCATAGTATAACAAACGTCCTATGACTCACAATCTGAGTCATAGTATACAATCCCCCTAGTATCTAATTTCCATAAAAGATCATGTGCGCTAATCGCGTCACATGCGTGAAACCCCTGACTCATACTTGTAGTCAGGTGCGAAAGTCATAACATCATATGACCTCACAATCGTGAGTCATAAAACAATAAATCAAATCAAACATCATAATCATAAATGATCTCACAAATCGTGAGTCATGTGAAACATTCCATATTGCTAAGTTACGATTTGTGACAAGAGGATTAGATCGTATATTTGGCCTGATTAAATGTTGCTGCATGCATTATCAGAATCCCCTTTCAGATCCACAATGTTATATAATCTAGACTAGAGGCCCCTCAACCTCCGCTCAATCGTTTCATTGTTCTCTGCATTAAAAGTCATTTTTGTTGAAAAAAAAAACAAAAAAAAACAAAAAAAGTATGTACAAGAACAAGAAGCTATTCCATATACTTATAGTAAGGAATATAACTCCCTTGAAGGTGTGAATAACCTGGATAGCTGCCCCTCGACCTCGGCTCAAACGTTATCGTCGTAGTATCTTGAAGCTCCTATTTGTAGAAAAAAAGTATACACATGAACAAGGAAGCTATTTCGTATACTTGTGGTAAGCAATAAAAACCCATTTAGAGAGAAAATAACCTGCAGAGGGTCCCCTTGACCTATGGCGAAGGTCTTCTGCATTATATAGTTGTAGAGTAGTTTGAATATAATTACCTGCACAACTACAAATAGGACTTAGACATATATTTTTCCAAGATAGGAAAAAGAGTTAAGATATTTGATATATAAGAAGAGGTAGCAAACAGGAAAAGAGACATGGGAGGCTGGTAAAAGCAGGAAAAATCAATTGCACAAAAAGAAAATGGCTATACCAGGAAGTGATAAGAAAGCACTAAATGTTAGCAGGAATCCTATGATTAAGGAAAGAAAAAGGTTACCCACCAGAAAGGAAAGGAGGAGGTAGCATGGGAGGGAGCAAAGGAGGTGGAAGAGTTATAGGAATAGTTTCAGGAAATAGGACTGGAGGTGCACATTACAGTCAGTATTCACAAATAGACAGAAAGGGTGGAGAAATATAGGAAATAGAACTTACAGGAGGGAGATTAGAGGAGAACCTCTGGATAAACTATATTATCAGTGTGGGTAGGAGCTAGCTCAGAGGGTAGGAGAGTCAGCCCATATAGCGATGTCACCCTGGCCAAGGCGACATAGAGTTGCCCATGACTGAAGGCAGGGGTGCGTAAATCAACACCAACCTGCTCCAGGGACTCGCCCTGGGAGTTGTTCACAGTTATGGCAAAGGATAGAAGGACTGGAAACTGACAACGCTGTAGGATGAAGGGGAGATCCTCTTCTGAGGTGGTCCACTTTATCCATGGAAGGAGGAAGATCTTGCCAATGAACTTTCCACCAAGAATTGCAACCTGTAAACAGTTTCGGCTCGTCCCCACGACTCTCATCCATGTGCCATATCATAAGCCCTCTCTAGGACTCAGATTGCGCAGTAAAATAACTGAAGTACCAATCTTGAATCGCAGGCAGGAAGGCGGAATAGATGACGAGTATATACTCTGCAGGTATTCCATAGCATAGGGCTCAGCGGCACCAGCATTGTCAGTAACATTGACATGGTTAGCAGCATCATAGCGTTACTACATGCCAGGCATTCTCTCTAACAGCACATAATTGAAATCAGATACCGTGTCATTGTGGAAGGCGAGGATCGCACAACCAACAAGAACTTAATGATTGGTAACGGCTTTATTCAAATATGTCTGAGGATACAATTGATCACTGAGCTGATCAACATTAGAGAAACAGCGGATCCACACTGGTAATTGAAAACTGCCACACAGGGTAGGTTGGCTACCCAGATCCTTAAGAAAGGTGGGAAAGGTCTTATTGGCATCGCTGACTGTGACTCGCATACCTGTCTCGAGGTTTCAGTATCCTCAAATAGGCACAGATCGAGCCAGGTTGGATGCAGGCAAGCACAGTAGCCTGCCTAGAATCCCGGAGTATAACAGGCAAGATCTGGGCAACGTCACTACCAAGTACCGTAGGTATCCCACCACACACTGCCTGGTTACTGGCATTGCAGATATCATTCAAGGTTCGGTTGACCGCCTCAAAATAGAACTTGTCCTGCATTGGACACTCATCTCAAATTATGAGTGTGGTTTGGCGGATCAACTCACCATGTTGTGAGTTGCGCCCAATATTGCATACTAGATTCATGTCATTCGAAAGCGGTATCTGGAACCTTGAATGCGCAGTCCTCCCCTATGGCAGAAGCAATGCCGCTATTCAGGAGGATGCGAAGCACAGTACTAGCTTACCCTGGGATCGGAAATAGCTGCACAGACAGTTATAGAGGAAGGTCTTGCCAGTACCAGCAGGCCCATGAAGGCAGAAGGCGCAGGCCTGCTCTTGCTGCTGCGGGCCCTGCTCGCGGCTCTCCACCGCAGCCAAAATCGCATCAAAGCTTGCCACCTGATCCTTATTCAACTGCTGGCGCATCGCACAAAATGCCTGCCTCTCGTGCTCCCTGTCATAACTCAACTCCTCTCCAATTATCGCATTCCTCCATTCCCTTCTCGCTCTCTCACTCCAATCCAATACCGGCTGGGGGAGCTAATAATCTGCCATATTCATTCCATACTCTGCATCAGTAGGTTGATCAGATGCAGCCCATAGTCGAGATATAGGCTGTCTCCAAAATCTTCTCCACCAGCCGATACAACTCTACCAGTCATGAGCAGGCGCTCGTGGTTATCACAGAAGCTCTCCATGATCAGCTGCCAAATTGAGGGTGGGTCCGTGACAGTGGTATGTTGGAGGGAAACAGTAAATAGTTACCGCAATACCCTACCAGTCATGAACTCCTTACCATCACGGAACAGTGCAACCCACTCTCCATCATCTTCAAGGAGCCGCATCAATCTGCAGGCGCCCCTAAAGGTTTGATAGACCACTCCACATACCGTCTGCAGATCCTTAAAGCTCCTGGCCCCTCACACAAAAATTAGAAGTAACCGCAGGTAGTAGTGTTCTCCTACCAGGGGGTTTGCGGCATACATGCGACCAATGGAAAATCGATGACTCCTGGGCCTCCATCCCCCGCAGTCTGTATAGACATAATGCTCAGGGAATTCAAGGTACAAATAACGCCTTCCAACTTCCTTCTCTGTATTGTATTTGAGGTATGCGATGAGGGTGGTTAGCTTGCCATCCATAGCCTCACGTATGGCTATTGGATATGAACACACAGAAAAGTAGACTGGTTGATGACCAGGAAGGTGTGAGGCTAGGTGCTGGACAGTGGGCAGGTCATTATGTGTTTTGAATTCAAACAAGCGCCACACTGCTTCCATAGGACCAATGTAGCGTCTATGGAGATACTGCTTAATCTCGTTTTGCTCATTCTCTAGCACTGCGGTAGCCTATCCTCACGCTTGTAAATGTACTTATGAAAGTACTTGACGGCTTAAACAGATCCACACACCTTCTCATTGATGTGTGCCTTATAGCGGAGAGCCAAGTATGGACGGTAGGGTACTACCCTTCTGTTGTTAATCACAGCCATAATAGCAGCTCCCCTCCTCCAAACCGCCACTGTGAAGGACTAGCCTGTATCCCGCATGCGGTAGGTGGGATAGCTATCCCCTGTGATGATAGTCTCCTCTTGAAAGGGGTGGGGATAGCCCTTGCAGCAGGTCAGGGTGGAAAGTGGATCAAGGCCCTGCATGCAGCTGCCAGACCATGGCCAGCAGCACAGTGAGAGTGTACCATAGTCGTTCGAATAATATCTCTCAATTCCCGACTTCAATTGTCATCCCCACAGGGAAGCTCTGCACTGATGAAGCCATCGATATTGGCTGCAGTCAGGAACTGGTGGTCCATCTTGAGGAACACCAGGAGGTGTAGATGTGGGAGTCCCCGCTTCTGGTACTGGATAGTCCTGACCAAGCTAAACAAAGTGCCAAAGATTTCCTTGTTCCTGTTCTGATCCAGAAAATCGCGTACCTAGAGATTGAAGACACGAGCCACCATATCAGGGCGATCTGAGGCAGTCTGCAGAGGTAGCAGCTCGCACTCAATCTCAACCCACTTTGGGTTTGCGGTGAAGGTTATGAACAATGAAGGCTTTCCGAAGCGGCACACAATCGCTATGTTGTTCTGGTACAGCTATTGCATGAACCTATCTCCTCCCACATAACCTGACAGTACGATCACCTGCATTCCCACCTGCGCAAGATCGTGGTCTCCAGCTTCCAGAACATCCTCTAGACCATTATAAACTTTGGCCCGCAGTTCCTTCTGATGAGTCCGTATCTGAGCTAATTTGTTTTCATCGCAGACTGCCCTGGCGTCTACCGCAAACTGCAGGAATAATCTTTGCGCATGGAAGAGGGTGTTAAGCTCCTCGAGCCTGGTATGCAAACAGAACCTATAGAATGCACATTGACTAAGGCTCTAGTCCTGACAATTACCTTGAGCAATGCCCATAGTCCTTTCCCAGTTCCAAGCAGGTTCGCCATATGGAAACAGAAGAACATACTGGAGGGGAAGGTAGGAGGGATGATTGGGATTGTTAATGGTAAAAGGATTGCCTGCATTGCTTCCATTAACCCTCCTGGCCAGAACAATATCCCTAAATCCGCCGCTTTCATGCTCCTGTGGCAGAATCATGAAGACTTCATCTGCAACTGGTAGGTTCTAGCGCCTCAGATCGGCTCCCCTTTCCACAACCAGGTGCAGTTACAGATTAAGGATGATCTGAAAATTGTCCTTGGAGGCCACAATCTCAGCAAACCGCACATGAGCTGTGAGGTACAGCTTGATTAAGGGTTTGGATTGATACAGCATGAGTGTCAAGGAACGGAGGAGAAAGGGGGTCCAATTCAGGTGCACGGCCAGCTCTGAGTTCTGCCGCCATGGCTGGATCATAGAGGTACATTTGAGAATAAAGTGCATTTCTATCCCCTGCAAGTCCCAGGGGAGCCAGCCTATGATACACAGTGCCATGCACCTGGAACAGTTGAAATGTCCCTCCTATCTCACCAGTCCTGTTGTCCATATTGAACTTCATGCTGGTAAAAGCATAAAGAGAGTTCCACCTAGGTAGCCTCTCTCGGAAATCTCGGGACTTAGTATTGAGTCCACTCAACAATGCATTGAGGGGCTCTGGTATTGGACGCATCGCCTCTACCACAACCTTGCCATGCTTGCAGCAGGACTCAAAGCTTACCACCCGGCCACGTGGTTGGTAGGTTGACAACTCTGATATCCAGTGCTGGGCATGGCAGGCTGTGCACCTCCTATCCATCCTACCCATATTATGAGCACCCCACTGAGCACTCTGGTCCACATATGCAAGATGGGTTCGTTGCGGCAACATCCCTAACACTGGTTCTTGTGCAATTGTAACTACCAGGTCTCACTCCACCCTGGAAACACCTATCCCACCTTATACTCCCCCACCAGGTGGGTCGATGGATGGAACCATTAGCCCCAGACCAGAGTGTTGAAGACCCTCCTCCCCCACTACCTCTCCTCCAGGCCCTCCACCAACTGGCAATCCCAGGTTGCCAATTCCGCTATTGATTCTCACATTCATCCGCCGTAGTCGTAGTCGTTCCTGTATACCGAAACCACATGTTTAGAATATGTCTCTCTATCCATAGCTCATTGAATCTAGTATGGATAACGTATGAGGCAAGTCCTACAAACCACACGTCTGATTCCTTCCTTCTCTTCTTCAAACTACCGCCTTCTCTTTTCCTTGTGGCACTGTGGACACCTTTTCCTCTCTCCCACTTCTTACCTCTCTAAAACCCTTATTTAGCAGCTGACCTCTTATAACCTCAATGGAGCCCTTTACCTTACTTTCTTAGCACCTTTGTCCTCTCCGGTACCCCTTCCTACACACCTTGCCCCTCGTTTAGCAGCTCCACTCCCGACTGTTTGACCACACCATCCTATCAGCATTCTCTCTCTATATATTCTGCTCCAAGAAGGCTAAGAGGTTACATACCATACACTCCTTGCAGTTAGTATTCAAGTAGCCATCACTATCATTACCAAAATCTCGCAAAACCCTGTCACACTCACAATACCCACACCTCCTTCTATCCCTTATCCTTGCTTCTATTACCACATATTAGTAAAACCTATTTGAATGATACCAGCCATTTCACACCTTGATCTTGGGCCAATATCTCCTGTGCCTGGTCCTGCCTTGCCTTTACCAACTCCAGACCTCTTTTCCTCACTGCACGTTTTCTTGCCTATCCACATTGAGTTGGTGATTAGATTTCCTTTGATTATATCATAGCTATTGCTTTGATTAGAACCTACCAAGCAAGTGCGACATGACTTGAACAAACTTCCTTTCCTATTATAGTCAAATTCTTCAACTGACTTGTCATGTCGACATCTTGTACAATAAGGCATTGCTGCCCACTAATGTTTTAAGTTGATTAGTAACTCTGCTAGTTTAGTTTCAAAGAATTAAAAAAGGAAAAATATCACAGTAGACGAGATCAGGGATACCTATTGAGATAAGAGAGGAACAGATAATCCTAGGAATGGTTTAAATATGAGCGATTGGGGTAGGCGAGAGTGATTGGAAAGGAATGACATTGATAAGGAGTTGGGATGAGAGTCGGGAGAATCTTTTCTGTCTTACATAAGGTGAGACTCAGAACCATGTCAGTCAGGTCAACTTCCTTGATTGTCCTTAGATAGGAGGGTAGGGCTATTTGTACACCATAGTCAGTATGTATCTTCTGCATCTTATCCAACTAAAGTTAAGCTTACAGATATAATTCATTGGACTCTATATTCAATTTTATTTTTTATTTTTTTTATTTAATTCATATATTCTCTGTTAACGTACAGGAACCTGCATGCAGCGCTAGCTATGGCAAAAACGAAACGTTAATCTCAAACAAACCAACAAAAGAAATATCAAAAACCCTATCTCCCAGTTGTAACGGTACCGTCACTGCTCCCACAATGGAGGCTCTTCAAGTAAGGAAAGAAAATAACAAAATTCCAAACAAAGTAAGGAAAATCATAACAACGTGAGAGAAACAAAGTTAGTAGCGGGGGGCAGCCAAGCTGTCCTAAGGTGAGGGTGGCCCGTGGGCCGGCATCTGTGGGGGGAATCCAGTTGCAGATTCCAAAATGTAGGCGCGAAGGGCCTGTAGTAGGTCCACCAAGGACCAGAGTGGAGAGCCAGGGCCTAAGCTGCCAATGCCAGGGAGATGACGAAGGCGAAAAGAGGCTTTGGCAGGACATTGGAGGATTGCATGGACCATGGTCTCTTCCTCCTCCTCGCAGTAGGGGCAGAGGGTGAGGGGGTCAGGGTCGTCCCAGGATGTGTGGGCGGCAAGGTAGCTTTTGCCAGACCGCATTTGATGGATCCTACCAGCAGCGAACTTGTCCAGGCC
>QFET01002725.1:0-28066 GCA_003316355.1 Tuber calosporum
CCTTACTACCAGTACAAGCCGTCCCTACGCCCACATGCCTTCATGGGCCTTGACCGCTTGACAGCTGGGCGAATCCACCAAATGCGCGCTGGCAAGAGCTCTCTTGCTGCGCAACCCTCATGGAACGATGCCGATCGCTCTCCCACCTGCCCTTCCTGCGACTCAGAGGACGAAACCTTTGAGCATGCAATTCTCCACTGCACCTCCAAGTCCCGAGAACGCCAGCTTTACCTTCCGAGGCTGTGTACGATAGACCATGGCTCTCCACTTTGGGCCGACCTGGACATGATCCTTGGTCTTGCCTCATACATCCGCGCCACTCGCACATACTTCCCACCTACCATGCCAGCGGTTTTTGCTACTGCTGCCTCCTCCTCCTCCGACTATGACTCAGACTGAGTGGTTTGACTTTCCGGCTTTATCTTTCCTCTCGGTTATGATTTCTTTTGGTATCATTTCATTCTATACTTTCTGAATTAGTCCCCATTGCTGGGCGCGGTGATGGTATGGTCATCACTAGGGGAAAAACTTGTGCGGTTATTTCATTTGTTTTACACGTTTGGAATTAACGTTTCGTTTATGCAATAGCTAGCGCTCCATGCAGGTTCCTGTACGTTAACAGTGAATATATGAGATAATCAAAAAAAAAAACCCCCCCATAGTTAAGGGATCATCAAGCAACTGAGAAGAGACCTTAACAATATATTTCAGTGATTAGTTAAGACAACTTTAAAATCCTGCGAGAACTTTCTTACCCTTCATCTTTATTGCTACCGGAGCTTTCCTGACAATTCTGCTACCTTCTCGATACAAGCACGGCCTAGGCAATTCAGCAGTACAGAATTGGCTACCCCGTAACACTATATTGTTATTCTCTTGTCACCCAAGCTCTACAATATTCACATGGCTATTTCATCTTATGCCAGAAGAATACCACGACGCTCAAAGCTTTCATCAGTGCATCCAGGTCCAGTAACGGCCGTGCAAGTAGCAAGATGCTATTCTTTTCTTCGCAGGTGGAGACCAGTTCGGGTAGAACTATCTTGTCTCTGAGCTTCTGGTCCTCATGGATGGTACACTGAGGATCATATCATGCGCTCCAGTGCATGGCCACATGATTTCTCTCATCATCGCTAATCTCTATGATGACTCTGTCTCCACAATCATTTCCTTACCTGATACAGCAATCCGTGTTATCTGATGAAAGTGGTTCTTCAACAGGAAGTGGTTCAAAGCACAACATATTTGAGGATGTAAAAGATATATTGTGAGGGTTTGAATCTTCTTCGTTGGTTGGGTCGTAAGCATAGTTTGGTTCTGGACCAAATTGCTCATAAAGTTGGGAAAGGGTGTCTGCTAAATAGTTTCCCTTTAAAGGCCTATAACATATCTTTGCCTCGTATTTTCCATAATGGGTTCAACACCTCAGCTGCTTGCCTGAGGGGTTCTTGGTGGTCTTCAGGTACACCAATGGTTGTTGATCAGTTATGATTATAAATTCATGCCCTGCAAGAATATGATCAAAGGAGGTCTAGGCATCCATAGGTGCCAGTGCCCCCTTATCGGTAGTTCCGTAATTCATTTGTGAATGGCTGAATTTCCTGCTATGCAATGCCTCAGGCCTCGCCGTTTCAGGTGTGTCTCCTGGTCCTACCCAAGCTCCTACCCCTGAGTCAGAGGCATCCGTAATGAGCCATATATTCTGTCGGAGGTGTGGATGATCAGTCTCATGACCTGATTCTGTTTGTGGATTTCCTTCTCATTCTCGATGGATTGATCATGTGTTGGTGTGCTGACAAACTCCTCCTTTGCGGTAAGATCCGTCAAGGGTTCTGTTATTGTGGAGATATGTGGTAGGAATAAGCTAATGTAGTTACCAATCCTAGGAACTCCTGGAGTTGCTATTTATTCTTCAGTGTTTCCCACTCCTTATCACAAATTGTGACTTAACAATATGGAATGTTTCACATGACTCACGATTTGTGAGATCATTTATGATTATGAGGTTTGGTTTGATTTATGTTTATGGTTTCATGACTCACGATTGTGAGGTCAGATGATGTTATGACTTTCGCACCTAACTACAAGTGTGAGGCATGGGTTTCACGCATGTGACGCGATTAGCGCACATGACCTTCTATGAAAATTGAATACTACTGGGATTGTATACTATGACTCAAATTATGAGTCATAGGATGTTTGTTATACTATGACTCATACGGGAGTCATAGTAAATAGGTGACTCATAGTAAAGTCACCAGGGTTAGGGTTGTGGGAAGAGCACCTATATAAGGAGGGTCACGGACATAGATAGCTAGCGTCCTTCGCCCCCCTACCTCGTGCTGATCTCGCACCCCTCTGTCCTCCGCTCCCCCCGCTACCAGCTATGCGCGCCGCCTACACTGGCCTAAGGAGGCGGGCCCATCAGACCCTTATTGATGACTGGGGAGAGGCCTGCCCTCCCCCGCCTTACTACCCCTACAGACTGTCACTGTCCCCGCATCCTTTCAAGGGCCTGGGAAAGTTCTTGGCCGGCCGCATCCATCAAATGCGTGCCCATAAGAGCTACCTGGCTCTTCACACCTCCTGGGCCTCCAAAGGGGAACCCACCCTCTGTCCACGATGCTGGGATTTCGGCGAGGACTTCCAGCATGCCATACTCTCCTGCACGGCCACCGCTGATGCCCGCAGACACCACCTCCAAGGCGTCAAGGGGATAGGTGTGGACGACCCCCTCTGGTCCTCTATCCCCCTGCTCCTTAACCTGGTCGCCTATCTACAGGAGACGCAGGTTGGCTTCCCTCCCGACATGCTGCTATCCCCCCCTTCATCTCCGCCTCCCTTGGTTGCACCCTCCCCCCTAGGTTCCCCTCCCCTCCTCCTTTTTTCGTCCCCAAGTTCTTAAAAATTTGTGGTCTTTCCTTACCTGATAGCTTGGGCTCTGTACGTTTCCTTGGCTGAGTTTCCCTTATTCGAGTTTACCGTACGAGGTGTATGGTCAGTTACCTGTCCAGTTGGAGCTTTATGTGCCAGTGGTTTCCTTTGTATTTGGTTTTTGGAATTAAGGTTTTGTTTATGCCATAGCTAGCGCTGCACGCAAGTTCTTGTACCTTAACAACGAATATATGATATAAAAAAAAAAAAAAAAATAAAAAAAAAATAAACAGATAGCTAGCTCTTCATGCAACCACCTAAGTTACTTCCTATGTTATACTTTACTTTCTAGTTGAATCTATACTTTATTCTTGTTAAGACAAGCTGATTATATCAACGACCGAAAGGTGATTCAAGAAACGTATTACTAAGGAGCAGTCGCACGGGCTAGGAGTGAAAGGACTCAGCGTTGCCTAGGCGACATAAGGCTACGAGACGCGAAGAGAGGTAAGACGAGCGGTACGTATCGTTACCTGTTGCAGTTGAAGAAGATAGTGTGCCTTGTCCGGCAGACTAAGGACAAGTTTGTAACACTCCTCAATTCTCCTGATCTTTTCAGGGGATGCTCTAAGTCCCTTGTCATCTATGACGTGGCCTAGCACTTGTAATTTCTTTGCAAAGAAGTCGAACTTCATTCTGCTCGCAAACAACTCTGCTTTTTCCAACCTGTCACAGACCGCTTTAATGTGTTTCAAGTGGTCGGACTCTGTATCGGAGAATATGAGTATATCGTTAATATAAACCCATACAAAGTCCCCTAGGTAATCAGCGAGTAGAACTGACGTGATCCTCATGTGGGTTCCTAGTGCATTTATATCTACTTGTAACATAACTTTGCTGACGAAACCTCAGAAGGGTTTTTGGAAATTGTTATATTTGACATTGTCATGGTAAACCCCAGTTTGAAAGTAGGCATCGCTGAGGTCGATCTTGTTTCAATATCGTGCCGTTCGTAATGCATTGAGTAAGCTCCTTTGGTTCGGTATAGGTTCACCACCCTTCTGAGTATTGTCATTTCTCGCTGTAAGGTCTGCTAGACATCGGATCCTGCCATCAGTCTTCCCTTTGACTGACACAATCATAGGTGCTGCTCTTGGCACTTCTGCTCTTTCGATAACTCCTTCGTGCTGTTTCTGGTCCAGCCATAACTTAAGTCGAATCTAGTACTTTTCTGGTACATTTGTATGTTGGTATCGTCTTCAGATTCTCTGGATCCTTCAATCTGATTCGGTGGTTGATCTTTCACGAAGGTGGTAACCTTTCAGGAATCGGATCTGGTAATACCTTAGTGTATTGTTCCATAATCTCTTCTGCGCTTGTCAAAGCTGCACGAATTCTAGCACTTGTTGGTGTATAATTGACCCTTATATTATGGTCAGAAAAATGAATCCTCAGTTTTCCACATTCGACTAAGGCTTTGTTTCGCGATAGGAATGCCTTTCCAATCAAAGCATTGTACTTGACTAAGTTTCCCACGATCATTCGATTGCCTGTAGTCTTCATCTTCCCAATTGCTATGCTGACATAACATTCTTTCTGGGATTCAGATCATGACCTGTTTATAGCCATATGAATAGTTGCTGGAGTTGCCATTTCAGTACATGGGATTCCATGAGTAGTGACAAAGGTTGTGCTCAATAGGTCTGTTCCTATTATTCCTGTATCAAATAGGACTCTCGCTTGTTTGCCGTTGATCAGGATCATTGCTTCCAATGCTCTGTGGCTCATATCACCCTTGGGTAGCATGTTCTGTGCTGATGCAGTGGTCGCGACTTCTAGGGCGTTGACATATATTTCATCTTTGCTGATGGCTTCTTCAACTCGATTCGATGATGTCTCCTTCTTGGGTATCTTTCCTTTGCCTTTGTCACTTTTGTTAGGACAATCCTTTACCATATGTCCTTTACTACCACTGGTAAAGCATGCTCCTTTTTCTCTTGTAGTCTATATTTTGCTAGCTTCCTTTTTCTTCCATTGAGGTTTATTGTCCTTCTTGGAGTTGTCTTCCTTGTATCAATCTTTCTGCTTATCCTTTCCATATGCTCCTGTATCGTGGAAAATTGCATCAACTCTCTCTTCATAGGATATTGTAGTCTTGATTGTTTCGCTAGAATCATACCATGTTTGGACATCTGGCCTTAACCTAGTATGCATACGTTGGAAGAACCTTTGGATGAAGGCATGTTCGGAAATGGTGCCTTTTGGTAGTCGTGATTGGTACATCAATAGCTCTGTAGCCAGTTATGTGATGGGCTGCGTCTTGCTATTCTTAACTTGCTCAATGTCGGGGAATCATTTGTAAATGTCATCCTTTTGTGTTGATGACTGGAATCGTTCTCTTAACCAATCAATAAGCTGATCTCTGGTTAAGTCTTCGCCATAGTTTTCTACCATATGGAAAGCTGCTTCTTGAGCTCTCCCTTCTTTGTACAGTATCCAATAGTTTTCCACTCCATCTGTTTTGGAGTTGACTCGGTGTAGTCTCAGGTATAACAGGACTGACTAGTACCAACGATCGAACGCTTCAGGCTTGAGGTCTTCTCCTTCCCCACTGAACATCTTTGGTGTAGGAACCTTGATGCAAAGCTTCGCTGTAGTTGTTGGTGATGGTTCTCTGAGCACTGGCACATTACTATGTCCTGGATTCGACATATTGTCGGAATCTCACGAGCTGCCTGAGCTCTCTACGCAGTCTGAGCTGCTTGGATCATCCTTTGGTATTGCTGGTTGCTTTCCCTTCAATCCCTTAGGCGTACCGTGGAACTCTACTGGAGTTCTCACTTTTTGTTTGACTAGTTCTTTTGCTGATTCCGCTAGCAATTGCTTTGCTTGGTCTCATGATAACTGTCTTCCTGCTTTGTCTACTTTGAAACTGGATACCGTTGATTGTTCCCCTATAGTACTCTGAGTGCCTTTCCTTTAGGTAAGTTCCTGTCACAGGATCTGCTTACCTGACCTCGTCTGAAATCTCCCGTCACATATTCTGGGCAACTGCTTGCAAGTCTGAGGTTTCCTAACCTCTGCCTGCTTCTAACTCAACTACTTGTTGAAGTTAAAAAAATGTAACGCCTACCTGGGTCTATCAGGCACCAAGAGGAATGCGTCTTGGTAAGGTATAACGATAGTAACTCAGATACAAACTGTCGGGACTTCAAGTGAGTAGTACTACCAGAGATCTCAATAAGTTGTTTAACAGCCGTCGATTACTATATCGCCAGCTTTGCTAAGTCATAGACTTGCTTGCTGTGGTTTCGTGTGAACTGAAAAGAAGTAACTGCTCAACCAAGTTTATTGAAAACTCTGTCAGTCGAAGTCTGCCCTGTCTAAGCTCCAGAGAGGCAGTCTTTAAATACATGATCTCGCTTTTTCAAAGCTTTCCATCATCTTCCATTTGATTTCCTATCAACGGACATAACCAAGCTCCTCTTGTAAAGTCCTCCAATCAAACCAATGCCTCAGGCACCTAAATGTTTCTACAAACAAAATAAGTATCATCCCCATACACGAAACAAAACCTAAAACATATCTGGTATCAGCCTGATATATGAAACTCAATATAAAATAAACTAATTATCAAACGATACTTGAAACCAATCATGAACTAATCTAACTCCTTAGTAGCCCTGCTAGTGTCCGTTAGCTTTGTCAGCCTTAACAATACTAAGTAGTACCGGTTACCTTGAATGCCTTTAGGTAAGGGTGTAGAGACTTGACGTGAGTTTTCCATACCATATCGCTTCAGGACTAACTTGATGTATTGTTGTTGGGTAAGATGTATCCCATCTGTTGTATAGGTGATATGTAGGCCAAGTAGGATAGTAGCATCCCCTAAGCCTGTAATGTCAAATGCCATTTTCAGGTCTACTGTGAGAGAAGTAGCTTGAGCGGTTTTAGCGGAGTATATAGCAATGGTGTCAATGTAGACAGATAGGTATATATTGGGTTTACAGTGAACAAACAAGCACCGGTCCAGGCCGGAGCTCACAACACTCTATGATGTTAAGTATCTAGCGATGAGAGCTTACCATTCATTCGCAGATTGCTTATTTCATAAGAGACATCGGTTATGTCGGCATTCTTTGTCTCCATTACTAAACCCAGGTAACTACCACATCTAGACCTCTTGTTTGAACTCAACATAAATGAATGCAGATTTTACCTTGAATTGCCATGGTTACAATTTGCTTTTAATACATATTGCAGGCAGGAAGCCGTGTGATTCATAGGGGATGACTGGAGCGAAAGTATCTTCCAAGTCAAAACCCGGTACTTGTGGGAATTCTTTGGCACCAGCCCTTGCACAGTACCGTTCTAATGTACCATCAGCATTTCGCTTGGTCTTAAAGACACTTTGACTGTCCATGATCGAGTGTCCTCTAGGTTTATCCACTTTATCGAAAGTAACATTTCTCTCTAATACATTTATTTCCTTGTCCATTGTGTGGGTCCATTGTTGCTTACATGTGCTGTTTACTGTATGGGTCTCCATTTTGGGATCCTCATCAGATGGTACTGTCACATTTCTGCTAAAGTATTGTTATAGGCGAAGGGTTCTGCCTGATCTGGTCCATATCTGAGGAGGATTATCCGGTTTTCCTAGTTGTTCAAGAGGTTCCTGTGAATCTTCTGGATTTGGGGATGGTCATATTCTTCGGGATCTTTAGGTGGTTGAGGTAGATGTACTTCGATACTTGGTTTGTCATATACTTCCTAGGATAGACCTTTATCGGGTGCTAGTCCTTTCAGGTAGGAAGGTGGATAGACCGTTGCAAAACTCTCTGATAAGGTTGCAGGTTCCTTGGGATCAAGTAGTACTATAGTCTTAGTTGTCCAGTAGAGCTGATGTATTTTTGAGATCTTGTGCAAAGATGGTATGTATATTCGGTATATCTTGCTGGAAGAAGTCTATCCAACAAGGTATCCTTCCATTGCCAGGGGCTGTAACTTGGTTACTGGTTTTCTGGTCTCCTCAGATATATGGACGCGGTATTTAGTCCTGTAGGGGCATAGGTAATTTACTAAGGGTTTCTTGTTGTAGAGAGATTTAAATCGCGTTAGTTTACCTATAGATTGGTTAGGGAGGATGTTCCAGAGGTATACAGAGGTTGTAACTGATTCGGCCTATAAACGTGGTGTAAGACCAGATAGCATAGAGTGTGTAGATGTGATAATGGTCTTATTGTACCGTTCGGCAACGCCATTAGATTCATGTGAGCAAGTAGGTATTTTGTCATGTATGATAACCTGTTTTTCAAACATGGTTGGCATATCTTTGTTGACATATTCGCCTCAGTTGTCAGTCCTGAATTGTTGAAAAGTTGGGTTGTCCGGGGTATGTCTTTCTTTGATGAATTGGTTGAATACTTTAGCAGTATTGGATTTGTCCTTAAAAGGGTAAATCTAGGTGTACTATTTACAATCATCTTTAAAGGAGATATAGTACCAGGAGTTTCCGAAGCAGGGAGTGGTGAATTTTGCACTCAGTTCAGAGTGTATCAACTCATAGTGATTTTCACATCTTTGTTTTGTAGATTCGGGTATATGCTTGGTTGGTATGGACATAATGCAGGTGTCACGTTGCCAATCTTTCCGGACTTCAGGGATTGTTGGATTGTGAGTGTGGTTGGTACTTTGGAGGTAGGATGGTGAGGGATGTCCAAGGGCTTCATGCCACTGCTGGAAAGTCATCCCGTTCGCCACTTCTTTCTCTTCTTGCACTACATAGTCTTGACCATCAAGCTTTCCCAATATAACTTCTCTTTTATTCTCCCTGTATACAAACATAAACCCATCCTGACTCTACAAACAAAAGTCTTTCACCAAGGAAATAATAGCATCCTATGACAATAAATTACTTTGACCCAACTTCGGAACCCAGAGAACATGATTAAGGATTACAGGGGCTATATCATCGTTTGAAGTTTTGGCCATGAGTTTGACAGGTATTCTGTCTTATGATTCTATTTTGGAATCATTGCCTAACTTAACAGTTCCAGGACTTGGTTAAAAGTTTATAAAAAGGTCTAGGTTGGTTGTCATGTGTTAGTTTGAGCCTGTATCGATTATCCAGTTGTTTGTGTGAGGAGTCTTTTGCATAGAAAGGAACAATGTAGATGTACTGAACTGTTCAGATATTTCTTCATTGCAGATCTTTGCTGAACTAACCACTTTCTTTTCCTTCTTCTTTTGTTTGTGGCCCTTGAGTATATTACACTCACTCCAGGTATGTCCATCAGTGCAGGCAGTAGGGTAATACTTTTTGTAGTAGTTAGATTCCTTGGATGTGGCCGCAGGTCTCCGTGGAGATTCCCTTCCTTTTCCATTGATATCAGCGTTTTTATATGCTTTATCGTCCTCTGGAGCAACTGAGGGTATCATGTCCAATAACTTGTTCAAAACATGATCGCAGGTAAGGTCAACCTTTGTTAGGATGTTGTAGACAAGGTTCCTCATCGACTCAGAAAGGAAGCGGAGAAGAACTGGGTAACGGAATCCTACTATGTTTCTACTATTATAACTAACTTGATGTTGGTTATTACTTATTTGAGTTTATACCTGACAAACGCTACTATTTGGTTGAGCCTTCCAACTTGGTTAAGATATCCTAACTGGTTATTCTTTCCTTGTTTAGCTTATCATTATCCCCACCTTGCTTCTACCCATTTGGGTAATGCTATCCTCATGCTATATGTCACGATTGGTGACTAAGCAAAGCAGGATTTCGCATGACTCATAGTTATAAGTCACAAGGTTGTTATATTTCGCACTATGACTCATTAGAATACATGGGGTTTCACATGATGCACACTTGTGCAATTATTGTTATGTTGTGATTTGTTGATCGTGCGCATGACTCACATTTGTGAGTCATATGATGTAATGATTTTCATACATGACTCACACTATGAGTCATGGGTTTCGCGCATGTGACCACTTTAAGGCACATGACTTATTTTATGAGTTTTGATTGGTTGGCACGCAGTGCAGTTGACTCAGAGGAGTCAGCTGATGGATTTCATACTATGACTCACTATGTGTCATAGAGGTCGTGTGACTCACAGGTATGAGTCACCAAGGTTAGGGTTGAGGGAAGAGTGCCTATATAAGGACCTCTAGGCGACCTGTAGTTAGGACTCTTCACGCAACCATCTAAGTTCCTTCCTATACAATTACATTACCTCTTTACCTGTCCATCCCTCTATTGGTATTGTGTGATAGGAACTATAGGGTTCGGCTATCAAGACAACGTAGGCATAGTCCTAAGAGCAATAATGGAAATCCGCATAGTACTACTAGTTGCAATAGTACTCCTACCCTGGTGGCAGAGATTAGCGCCACGGCCCATACCGGACTACAACAACGGCCCGGTCATATTCATCCAATCCAAAGAGAAGTAGTTACCTGTTGTAGAACCAGCTTACCGCATAGGATCGTAACATTTGGTTGCGTCACCTAAGCAACACCCAACTACAAAACGGCAGACTCTACATACAACAACATCGACCTTACTCAGGGAGAAATCGATACCTCAACACTTGGCCTGGCACTTGAAGAAGCAATCAGCACAAATCTATCTAGAAGCCAGTCACAAAGAACCACAAGTCCGGTAACCCCTGAGCCTGCCTCACAAACAGGATCTCTGGAACCCAAAACCCCAAAACCAGAAAGGATGTCAGGCCCGGGACCAGCAACTGCCGTTGGGGGAGCAGGAATTCAACTAGCAGGATTTATAACTGCAGAGTACCAAGAGATCCTGACTCTGATAAATAACTAGCGAGAAACAACCAACAACCGGATCAAAGTCCAGAAACCCCCTACCTTGTCTGGAGCAAAGACCAAACTATGAACTTTCTTAGTGCAATGCCAATTATACTTTGAAGCGACACAAGAAACACGACATACGGAACGTATAACCTACCTCAAGAGCTTGTTAAGGGATGCAGCAGCAAGCTGGATAACCCCATTTGCAGAAGGATGCAAGCCGGAGACCTGGACTACATATGAAGATTTCACTATAGCTCTCAAAGACCAGTTTTGGAGTGTAAATGCGGAAAATGCAGCTAGGACAAAGCTCGACCGCCTGAGGCAAGGCAAGGAACCAGTCAGGGAATACTGGAACGACTTTCGGCTCACAGCTACAGAGGCGTATGAGGATGATGGTACCCTAATACGCTAATTCCTTAAAGAAACTAACCGAACGCTCCAGGACGCATGAGCCGCGGACCACATGGTGGCGGCAAATGTCAATGCCCTTGCAGCCTGGGCAATCGAAAAAGAAAACTGGATCAACATGATCAAGCACCTTCAAGGAAACAACAGTACTTTTATCCAACAAGAGGAAAAGCTCAGGAACAATAACGGAACCTGGAAGTCGGGCAACAATATGGAAACCCGATGCGACCCAATGGACCTGGATGCTACCAGAAAGCGTCGACGACTAAACCTCTCACGAGCAGAGTTCACAAGAAGAAGGGACAACAACCTATGCCTAGGATGCGCCAGACCTGGGCACAGATTCAGTAATTGCCGCAATGAGAGAAATAAGAAGGACTATACTAGGTAGTTCAACAGCAAGACCGACAATAATCGCTGGAAACTACGAACCAACCTACACGAAATGGAGATCAGAGAAACACCTGAAGAGTCGGGAAACGAAGAAAGTCCCCAGTGAGAGATGGGCTGCGGGACAACAAAACCAAAACCATCGGAATCGGTAACATCTACATGGCACTTACGAACACGGAAACATTGGAACAAGAAAAAGACAATGCCATGGTCAAAATGCGTTTACTTGGCAAGGGTAAAACAGTCATCATCAACGGCATGATTGACTAGGGCGCTACAGAAAACTTTATTGACAAGGAATTCCGCAACAAACTCGGCATCCGAACAAAGAAAGCGAAAGAAATACGCGAAATCTACCTTGCGGACGGGGAGCCAAGCGCTATGGGACCAATTTCCCATATAGCGGAAGTACCTATGGACATCGGCAGCCATAAGGAAGTGGCAACCTTCTAAATCGCAGATCTACCCAACCATGAGGCAGTGCTAGGTCTGCCATGGTTAAGAAGCCACAACCCCAAGATTGATTGGGAAAGCAAAAAGATTACGTTCGATAGCAAGTGGTGTACCAGAGTAAGCCTAGAATGCAGGCCAGCAGTGGACTTAGTCCCTGAATCGGAAGCCCTGGAAGAGAACTTGGAGATACAGTTCTCCACGATCCAGGCCAAGGATGTCCAGAACTTCAAAATCCAAAGATTGAGCAATACAGCTACACTCCCTACCCAGGGGTCAGCCAAGGATGCAGGAAATGACCTGTATGCAGGCGAGAGAATTACAATAGCGGCAAAAGAACATGGAATCGTCAACACCGGGATAGCTATAGGACTACCAGAAGGCACATATGGGCGGGTGGCTCCACGCAGCGGATTGGCAGTCACACACTAGCTTACTGTCAATGCGGGAGGACTCGACGCCGACTACACAGGTGAAGTCAAGGTGGTCCTGGTCAACCTGGGAAAGGACAGTTACACAGTTGAGCTGGGAGACCGCATCGCACAATTGATATGCGAAAAGATTGTCATAGGACAATGGGAAGAAGTGGAGCAAGTGGCTCCTGCTATGAGAGGCGCAGCAGGGTTTGGACGTACGGACCACCCAAAACGCCAAAAGATTGAGATCAACAAGATCTCCGCTAGGTCATTCGGCAAGTTCTACCGAAGGGGCGAACTCATAGGAATCCGCAAGTGGGATTATAAGACAAACGAACCTACCAGGATCGAAAGGATCAATGTCACCACCTAATTGGCCATCAAGGCCAAGAAAGGACAATAAAAAGATAAAACCAGAAATATTGTACCAGGGGAATACCACCAGTACCTGGACATGTTCAAGGAAGAGGAAGAAACTTGGCTACCACCCCACCGACCAAAGGTTGACTTGAATATCAACCTCCTGAAAGAAGAAACAGTACCAGCAAGAAAGCTATACCCATTGTGTGAAAAAGAGCTGGAAGAACTAAGAGAATACATCAGTGTCAACCACAACCGGGGCTGGATTTGAGACTCTTATGCAAACGGGGGATGACCGATTCTGTTTATTAAGAAGAAAAACGGCAAGCTAAGGCTATGCGTGGACTACCGAGGGCACAACGAAGTCACCAAATGAGACCGATATCCCCTACCACTGATTGGAGAAGCCCTCAATAGGCTTAGAGGAGCCAAGGTCTTTACTAAACTAGACATCCGAAACGCATATCACAACATCAGAATCAAACACGGAGATGAATGGAAAACCACCTTCACCACCAAATATTGAATATACGAATGCACGGTCATGCCATCCGGACTCATCAATGCACCTGCAGCGTTTCAGCGATGGGTCAATAGTATTCTCAGCAGGTTTCTGGATATCTGTTGTATCGTCTATTTAGATGATATTCTGTTATATTCAGAAAACCTGGAACAACACCGCACGCATTTCAGGATGATTATGGAAGCCATGAAGAAAGAAGTGCTGACACTGAAGCCATTGAAGTGCGAATTTCACAAGGAACGAACCGAATACCTAGGCTTCATCATCGACAAGGACGGAGTCAGTGTTGATCCTATCAAAACAAAAGCAATATAGGAATGGAAACCACCCGAAAGCAAGAAAGGAACACTGTGCTTTATGGGATTCTGCAACTTCTATCGACTATTCATGGAAGGGTTTAGTAGTATAGCTAAACCACTCTATCAAATAACGAAGAAGGACTGCAAATGGAACTGGACAGTGAACCAACAAAAAGCATTCGATGAATTGCGCATGCGACTTACTTCAGCTCCACTACTAGTACACTACGATCCTACCAAGGAAATCGTTATCGAGACCGACGCTTCAAAATATGTATACTCAGGCATTCTATCACAGAACGGGAGCGATGGAAAATGGAGGCCAGTGGAATACCGGTCAAAAACAATGATGCCCGCGGAATGCAACTACGATATCCACGATAAAGAGCTCTTAGCCATTGTCCAAGCCTTGAAAGAATGGAGAAGATAGGCAAAAGGAAGCAGACACCAGGTCCTGGTCCTCACAGACTATAAGAACCTGGTACCATTTACCTCGACAAAAGAACTCAACAACAGACAAATCCGATGGAGCGAGACCCTCAGTCAATACAATATCAAAATACAATACAGACCAGGGAAGGAAAGGGGCAAACCAGATGCCCTTACCAGGAGAGCAGAAGATGCCCTGAAAAAGAACGACAAGATAATCCAACAAAAACAAAGGATCCTACTCCCAAAAGGACAATACTTCGAAGCCATGGAAGTGGACAAGTATATCGCTGTAGATTTTGGCAGCCGAGAAGCAAGCACAAAGACAGACAGATAAGAGCAATCCAGGTAGCCCTGATGAAAGGAGGGAAAGAAATGAAAGGAGTGGCTCTAGGGGCATGTGAATGGAAGGAAGGATGCCTATGGCATCAAGGAAAGATTTGGGTACCGGAACACAAAGAGATCAGAACTCAAGTCATACGACAATATCACGATATCCCAGCAGTTGGGCATGGCGGAACCAGCAAAACTACGGAACTACTATCCCAACAATATTATTAGCCAAAGATGCGGGATGATATAAAGAGGTAAGTCAAGAATTGCGATACATGCCAAAGGACGAAAGCGATAAGACACGCAACGTACGGACTACTACAACCGAGCGAGACACCACACCAACCATGGAAATCGATAGCAATGGACTTCATCACGGACCTGCCGAAATCAGACGATTATGACGCCATCTTGGTGGTCATTGACCGGTTGACAAAAATGAGCCATTTCATACCCTTCAAAAAGGATATGAACACCAAAGAATTTGTAAAAATATTCTTACGGGAAATATTCCGACTCCATGGACTACCACAAGATATAATCACCGATAGAGGAAAGCTATTTACATCAGACTTGTGGAAAGAGACTACAAAGTCCCTAGGGATTGAACGAAGAATGAGCACCACCTTCCTTGCACAAACGGACGGACAAACTGAAAGGACGAACGGAATACTGGAACAATACCTAAGGGCCTACGTCAACTATCAGCAAGATAACTGGGCGGAATTACTACTATTAGCGGAAGTTGCATACAACAAAGGAAGACAGGAAACTATTAAGACCACACCCTTCTACACAAACTACGGACAACATCCGGAACATGAGGCGATAGGCCACATGATACCAAAGGAAACCACGAAAAAGGAAGAGATGGGTCAGCTGCACAGTATAGTACGTCAGGAAATGGTCTGTGCACAATTACGACAAAAAGAAAACTACGATCAACACAGAAAACCCGATCCGAATCTCCAGACAGGCGATATGGTCTGGTTATTTTCATGTGGACCGGCTACTCACTAGAACACGACAAAACTTGGTACCCTGCGGAGAACTTCAACAAAGCCAGCATCGCCATTGAACATTTCCATCAGCAGTACCCAAGAACACCGCGAGTCGATTATAGTCAAGATCGAACCCACCAGGCAAGAACTAACGCTATTGGGTCCAGACGAAGGATGGGGCGAGAGCCCAATGGCTACTACAGCTACCAGCCCGCCATACGCTACTCAAGAGGAAAGGGAAAAGGAGGCAGCACACAACGCCCTTTTATGGACTGCCTGTTACGATGATTACTGCAACACTCATTTACGTGATAAGGAAGGAAGCAATTGATTTCCACGACAACCCATGTTGCACAAAACGCAACAACCACACAAGGAGACATGCTGCAAACACTGTTTCAAGGACACTTGTCGTACACAAAGACACGACAAAATTGATGCAGGGTTTTACCCAAGACGAACAGGGGAAGCGGCACCCCATACGGAAAACGATGTACGTATTAGGAAAAGAAAAACAACTGTGGGGACACAGTTGAAGGGAGAGAGGGGCGAAAAAACCGAAATTGAGACGATCCCCGACGAAGAGAGTTTGCAACGACAGTTGCAAGGACTACGAGAACAAGTTGGCACCGCCGAAGCCACAATCGAGGCACAAAGAACTGATATGCGGACATATCAGGGAATCATTGATGACCGGGAGCGGACTATTAGGACGGCACACACCACCTTAGAGGAAGTCCGGAAGAACTACCAGTCGGCCGTACATCAGGTTCAGAAATTTAAAAAGGAATTGCGCAGGTTTGGAGAAAGCCTGACGAAGATGGGACATTAAGCATGAAGGAACTCAGGCTTAAGGGAGAGAGGAGCTAATGTCACGATTGGTGACTAAGCAAAGCAGGATTTCGCATGACTCATAGTTATGAGTCACAAGGTTGATATATTTCGCACTATGACTCATTAGAAGTCATGGGGTTTCAAATGATGTACACTTGTGCAATCATTGTTATGTTGTAATTGGTTGATCGTGCGCATGACTGACATTTGTGAGTCATATGAAGTAATGATTTTCGCACATGACTCACACTATGAGTCAAAGGTTTCGCGCATGTGACTACTTTAAGGCACATGACTTATTTTATGAGTTTTGATTGGTTGGCACGCAGTGCAGTTGACTCAGAGGAGTCAGCTGATGGATTTCATACTATGACTCACTATGAGTCATAGAGGTCGTGTGACTCACAGGTATGAGTCACCAAGGTTAGGGTTGAGGGAAGAGTGCCTATATAAGGACCTCTAGGCGACCTGTAGTTAGGACTCTTCACGCAGCCATCTAAGTTCTTTCCAATACAATTACTTTACCTCTTTATCTCTCCATCCCTCTATTGGCGTTGTGCGATAGGAACCATAGGGTTCGGCTATCAAGACAACGTAGGCATTGGCCTAAGAGCAATAGTGGAATCCGCCTAGTACTACTCATTGCAATAGTACTCCTACCCTGGTGGCTGAGATTAGCGCCACGCCCCATACCGGACTACATCAACGGCCCGATCATATTCATCCAACCCAAAGAGATGCAGTATCCTGTTGCAAAACCAGCTTACCGCATAGGATCGTAACACTATACCTACTGGATTTGTATAGTATTGGCAATCGCTTGTCTCAACTGGTTTGGATTCCATTACTGGTTTTGTTAGCTCGATCCAGTCCATTTTAACCCTCTGTTTTCAGAATATTGTTACCTTGATATGTAGCCTCTTTTAGCATCTTTATGGGCCAGGATGTTTGCGTTTTTGTTAAGTTTCTCTAGCAATAATCTGTTGTATTTAAAGAGCCTGCAATCCATTAAGGATTCGGACTCTCAAGCCTCACAGGACTATCATCTTTATTACTACTAGGTGAAGGTTCACTGTATTAGTTCCATACCTTTTACCTAATCTATTGAAAACCTATCCATCAACAGTTCTCCCCCTATCCAAATAGTATTTTCAGAGTCCCTTTGGGATTCCACAGATACTTAGGAGTAGGTTACATTATTTGACCTAGACTCTAGTATACCTTTGAACTTCGGTAAAGGAGTGGTCACCCTTCGCCTACCTTGACCCTGTAGTAATAGTACTCTTCCCTATTTTCAAGAAGGCCTTGAGCGGACTCCTGGCGAGACCAGCTCACCCTACCTAGCATCTATTTCACTTCCAAGAGATACCAGAAGTCTCTTCACTAGAGGATTAGTAGCATCCTCCTCAAGACCCCAAAGTCAAGTGCCAGTACCCCTACCTGCACCACCATCTCAGGATTCAGAACTATCTTCAGTAGATGGCAGCGGCAGCAAAGAAGAGGACTAAGACCAAGCCCAAGACCAAGCCCTAGCCCAAGCTCCAGACCAAGAGCAAGTCCATGTCCAAGAACAGCTCCACCACGAAGTCCAATGCAAGAAAGAACCAAGTTCACAATCAGATTCAGTTTCTAGTCCTGAAGACCCTACAGGACCAGCACCCCCTGCTTTGCCACCTAGACCACATAGTCTACCAAGAGAACCCAAAGAACTAAGCCCTGTCCCTGACAATTTACCAAGTCCACCATGACCATCTACTCCACCAAGTCCACCAAGCAATCCAAGTCCTGCACCTATCGCTATCTCAGTACCACCAGACTGCAATATTCGTCCTAGATGGCTGGCACCATTTACATTCACAGGAGAAAGAAAATACGAGGACCCATTGAAAATCAACTCACGGTTCAATACAGTCCATCAATACATCCCCAACTTTAGCATAACTTGTCTAAGAAGCCCTGCAAAACTATGAAGGTTATTGTAGAGAGGAAGCCCTTGATAAATTCACCCAATATGAAGTCTCCCAAGGAGACCACAGACTTCCAGGACTTAAACAAAATTTCGAGGCCTACTTCCTTCCTTCCACATCTATAGATAACATCTATGAACAGTAGCCACATGTCAGGCAAACTACTGGCGGAAAAACATCTCAGATTACGAATTCTGTAATCAGACTTGAAACCTTGAGAGACAGTCTCCCTCACAGAACATTTTGGACTATTCAGCAAAGTAGAGACTCCTAGATGCCATGGATATCAAACTCAAGCGAGAAGTGAAACCACACATCACTTCAGATAGTGCCTTTAACCATCTAGTAGAATTAGCGGAAAAGCGAGATCCAATTCCCCACTCTACAGGACTCTCTAGAAATTGTATAGAAAATGCAAACTCTAATGCAGTTTCCCAACAAGGACCCATGCCCCCCGAGAACAGCACCCAGTGAAATCAACCAAGGTTCTCTAACAATACCTTTCAGGATCCAAGAATATCCCAGGCTGAGAAGGACTAGCTGCTACTACCCTACGCGGCAAGCTGGTTCTGCAACAGGTAACTGCTTCTCTTTGGGTTGGATGAATATGACCGGGCCGTTGTTGTATTCCGGTATGGGGCGTGGCGCTAATCTCGCCACAAGGGTAGGAGTACTATTGCAACGAATAGTACTAGGCGGATTTCCACTATTGCTCTTAGGCCTATGCCTAGTTGTCTTGATAGCCGAACCCTATGGTTCCTAGTGCACATCGCCAATAGAGGAATGGAGAGGTAAAGAGGTAAAGTAATTGTATAGGAAAGAACTTAGATAGTTGCGTGAAGAGTCCTAACTACAGGTCGCCTAGAGGTCCTTATAGAGGCACTCTTCCTCAACCCCATCCCTGATGACTCATACCTGTGAGTCACACGACCTCTATAACTCATAGTGAGTCATAGTATGAAATCCATCAGCTGACTCTTCTGACTCAACTGCGCCGGGTGGCAACCAATCATAACTTATAAAATAAGTCATGTGCCCTAAAGTGGTACCATGCGCGAAACCCATGACTCATAGTGTGAGTCATGTGCGAAAATCATTATATCATATGACTCACAAATGTGAGTCATGCGCACAATCAACCAATTAGAACATAACAATGATTGCACAAGTGTGAATCATGTGAAACCCCATGACTTCTAATGAGTCATAGTGCGAAATATAACAAACTTGTGAATCATAACTATGAGTCATGCGAAATCCTGCTTTGCTTAGTCACCAATCGTGACATTAGCTCATCTCTCCCTTAAGCCTGAGTCCCTTCAGGCTTAACGTCCCATCTTCGTCATGCTTTCTCCAAACCTGCGCAATTCCTTTTTGAATATCCGAACTTGATGTTCGGCCGTCTGGTAGTTCCTCCGGACTTCCTCTAAGGTGGTGTGTGCCGTCCTAATAGTCCAGTCCCGGTCATCAAACATTCTCTGATCTGTCCGCATATCAGTTCCTTGTGTCTCAATTGTGGCTTCAGCGGTGGCAAGTTGTTCTCGTAGCCCTTACTACTGTCGTTGCAAACTCTCTTCGGCGGGGATCGTCTCAATTTCGTTTTTTTCGCCCCCCTCTCACTTCAACTGTGTCCTCACAGTTGTTTTTCTTTTCCTAATGCGTGCATCGTTTTCCGTAAGGGGTGCCGCTTCCCCTGTTCGTCTTGGGTAAAAGCTGGCATCAATTTTGTCGTGTCTGTGAGTACGACAAGTATTCTTGAAACAGTGTTTCCAGGATGTCTCCTTGTGTGGTTGTTGCGGTTTGCGCAACTAGGGCTCTCGTGGAAACCAATTGCTTCCTTCCTTATCGTGTAAATGACTGTTGCAGTAATCATCGTAACAGGCAGTCCACGAAAGAGAGTTGTGTGCTCCCTGCTTTTCCCTTTCTTCTTGAGTAGCGTAAGGCGGGCTGGTAGGTGTAGTAGCCCTGGGGTTATCGCCCCAGCCTTCGTCTGGACCCAAAGGCGTTGGGTCTTGCCGTGTGGGTTCGATTTTGACTGTAACCCACTCGGGGTTTTCTTGGGTACTGCTGATGGAAACGTTCAATGGCGATGATGGCATTATTGAAGTTCTCCGCTGGGTACCAGGTTTTGTCGTGTTCTTGTGAGTAGCCGGTCCACTTGACTCTGTATTGTAGGCGTTTTCAGTGTATGCGTGAATCAATGAATTCTTCGAGTTCGTACACGCTTTCTCCTTCTACCTCGTTTGGAGGTGGTGGTGATTGCTTTTGTGAGGGAAACTGATTGTCTTGGTATGGTTCGTGGAGTGAGATGTGGAAGGTGTTATGGATCTTCATGTGTTGGGGCAAGGCCAATTTATAGGCACTTGTGCCCACCTTCGTAAGGATTTTAAATGGTCCAATTTTCTTGTAATCCAGCTTATTGCATGGTCTTGTGTTCCTTATATTCCTTGGCAATAACCAGACAATATCGCATGACTGGAGATTCAGATCGTGCTTTCTGTGTTGAGCGTAGTTTTCTTTTTGTCGTAATTATGCACCGACCATTTCCTGACGTAGGATACTGTGCAACGGACCCATCTCTTCCTTTTCCGTGGTTTCCTTTGGTATTATGTGGCCTATCGCCTCATGTTCCTGATGTTGTCCGTAGTTTGTGTAGAAGGGTGTGGTCCTAATAATATCCTGTCTTCCATTATTGTATGTAAATTCCGCTAATGGTACTAATTCCGCCCAGTTATCTTGCTGATAGTATACTTAGGCCCTTTGGTATTGTTCCAATATTCCGTTCGTCCTTTCAGTTTGTCCGTCCGTTTGTGGATGGAAGGCAGTGCTTATTCTTCGTTCAATCCCAAGGGATTTTGTAGTCTCTTTCCATATATCTGATGTAAATAGCGTTCCTCTGTTGGTGATGATATTTGTGGTAGTCTATGGACTCGGAATATTTCCCGTAGGAATATCTTGACTAATTCTTTGGTGTTCATATCCTTGTTGCAGGGTATGAAATGGCTCATTTTTGTCAAGCGGTCAATGACCACCAGGATGGCGTCATAATCGTCTGATTTGGGCAGGTCCGTGATGAAGTCCATTGCTATCGATTTCCATGGTTGGTGTGGTGCCTCGTTAACTTGTACTACTCCGTAGGGCGCGTGCCTTATCGCTTTCGTCCTTTGGCATGTATCACAATTCTGGACATATCTCTTTATGTCATCCCGCATTTTGGGCCAATAATATTGTCGGGATAGTAGTTCCGTAGTTTTGCTGGTTCTGCCATGCCCAACTGCGGGTTTATCGTGATTTTGTCGTATGACTTGGGTTCTGATCTCTTCGTGTTCTGGTCCCCAAGTCTTTCCTAGATGCCATAGGCATCCTTCCTTCCATTCACATGCCCCTTGAGCCACTCCTTTCATTTCTTTCTCTCCTTTCCTCAGGGCTTCCTGGATTGCTCTTATCTGTCAGTCTTTTATGCTTGGTTCTCGGATGCCAAAATCATCAGCAACAAACTTGACCACTTCCATGGTTTCGAAGTATTGTTCTTTAGGGAGTAGGATCCTTTATTTTTGTTGGATCCTCTGGTCGTTCTTTTTCGGGACATCTTGTGCTCTCCTTGTAAGGGCATCTGGTTTGCCCCCTTCTTTCCCGGGTCGGTATTCTATTTTGATATCGTATTGACTGAGGGTCTCGCTACACTGGATTTGTCTGTCGTTGAGTTCTTTTGTCGTCGTAAATGGTACCAGGTTCTTATAGTCTGTGAGGACCAGGACCTGGTGTCTGCTTCCTTTTGCATATCTCCTCCAATCTTGCAAGGCTTGAACAATGCCTAAGAGCTCTTTGTCGTGGATATCGTAGTTGCATTCCGCGTGGGTCTTTGTTTTTGACCGGTATGCCACTGGCCTCCATTTTCCATCGCTCCCCTTATGTGATAAAATGCCTGAGCATACAGATTTTGAAGCGTCGGTCTCGATCATGATTTCCTTGGTAGGATTGTAGTGTACCAGTAGTGGGTCTGAAGTAAATCGCATGCACAATTCATCGAATGCTTCTTGTTGGTTCACTGTCCAGTTCCATTTGCAGTCCTTCTTCGTCATTTGCTAGAGTGGTTTAGCTATACGACTAAACCCTTCTATGAATCGTCGATAGAAGTTGCTGAATCCCATAAAGCACTATATTCCTTTCTTGCTTTCGGGTGGTTTCCATTCATATATTGCTTTTGATTTGATAGGATCAACACTGACTCCGTCCTTGTCGATAATGAAGCCTATGTATTCGGTTCGTTCCTTGTGAAATTCGCACTTCAATGGCTTCAGTGTCAGCACTTCTCTCTTCAAGGCTTCCATAATCATCCTGACATAGGTTCGGTATTGTTACAGGTTTTCTGAATATATCAGAATATCATCTAAATGGCGATACAACAGATATCCCGCAACCTGCTGAGAATCCTATTGACACATCGCTGAAATGCTGCAGGTGCATTTTTGAGTCCGAAGGGCATAACCGTGTATTCGTAGATACCGTATTTGGTGGTAAAGGTAGTTTTCCATTCGTCTCCGTGTTTGATTCTGAAATTGTGATATGCGTTTCGGATGTCTAGTTTAGTAAAGACCTTGGCTCCTCTAAGCCTATCAAGGGCTTCTCCAATCAGTGGTAGGGGATATCGGTCTCGTTTGGTGACTTCATTGAGCCCTCGGTAGTCCACGCATAGCCTTAGCTTGCCGTCTTTCTTCTTAACAAACAGGATTGGTGATCCCCTTTTTGCATAAAAGTCTCGAATCCAGCCCCGGTTCTTGTTGACCGTGATGTATTCTCTTAGTTCTTCCAGCTCTTTTTCACCCAATGGGTATAGCTTTCTTGCTGGTACTGTTTCTCATGTTTTGAGGTTGATATCCAAGTCAACCTTTGGTCGGTGGGGTGGTAGCCGAGTTTCTTCCTCTTCCTTGAACATGTCCAAATACTGGTGGTATTCCCTTGGGACAATGTTTCTGGTTTTGTCTTTTTCTTGTCCTTTCTTGGCCTTAATAGCCAATTCGGTGCTGACATTGATCCTTTCGATCCTGGTAGGCTCATTTGTCTTATAATCCCACTTGAGGTTACTTTTAACTTCACCTATTAGGTAGAACTTGACGAATGACGTAGCGGAGATCTCGTTGATCTCAATCTTTTGGCGTTTTGGGTGGTCTGTACTTCCAAACCCTTCTGCGCCTCTCATAGTAGGAGCCATTTCCTCCACTTCTTCGCATTATCCTATGACAATCTTTTCGCATATCAACTGTGTGATGTGGTCTCCTGGCTCAACTGTGTAACTGTCCTTTCCCAGGTTGACCAGGACCACCTTGACTTCACCTGTGTAGTCGGCGTCAATTGCTCCCGCATTGACAGTAAGCTGGTGTTTAACTGCAAATCCGCTGCGGGGAGCCACCCGCCTATAGGTGCCTTCTCGTAGTCCTATAGCTATCCCGGTATTGACAATTGCTTATTCTTTTGCCGGTATCGTAATTCTCTCTTCTGTATACAGGTCATGTCCTGTAGCCTTGGCTGACCCCTGGGTAGGGAGTGTAGCTGTATTGCACAAACTTTAGATTTTGATGTTCTGGATATCCTTGGCCTGGATTGTGGAGAACTGTATCTCCAAGTTCTCTTCCAGCGCTTACGATTCAGGGACTAAATCCACTGCAGGCGAGCTTTCGAGGCATACTCTTGTACACCACTTGCTATCCAACGTAATCTTATTCCTTTCCCAATCAATCTTGGAGTTGTGTCTTCTTAACCATGGCAGACCTAGCACTGCCTCATGGTTGGGTAGATCTGCGATTTGGAAGGTTGCCACTTCCTTATGGCTGCCGATGTCCATAGGTACTTCCGCTATATGGGTAATTGGTCCCATAGCGCTTCACTCCCCATCCGCAAGGTAGATTTCCCGTATTTCTTTATCTTTCTTTATTCGGATGCCGTGGTTGTTGCGGATTTCCTTGTCAATAAAGTTTTCTATAGCGTCCGAGTCAATCATGCTGTTGATGATGACTGTTTTATCCTAGCCATGTAAACACATTTTGACTATGGCAGGGTCTTTTTCTTGTTCCAATGTTTCCGTGTTTGTAAGTACCATGTAGATGTTACCGATTCCGATGGTTTTAGTTTTGTTGTCCCGCAGCCCATCTAATACTGGGGACTTTCTTCGATTCCCGACTCTTCAGGAGTTTCTCTGATCTCCATTTCGTGTAGGTTGGTTCGTGGTCTCCAGCGATTATTGTTGGTCTTGCTGTTGAACTGCCTAGTATAGTCCTTCTCATTTCTTGCATTTCGGCAATTACTGAATCTGTGCCCAGGTCTGGCGCATCCTAGGCATAGGTTGTTGTCCCTTCTTCTTGTGAACTCTGCTCGTGAGAGGTTTAGTCGTGGACGCTTTCTCGTAGCATCCAGGTCAATTGGGTCGCCTCGGGTTTCTATATTGTTGCCCGGCTTCCAGGTTCCGTTATTGTTCCCGTGCGTTTCTTGTTGCTGGATAAAGGTACTGTTGTTTCCTTGAAGGTGCTTAATCATGTTAATCAGGTTTTCTTTTTCGATTGCCCAGGCTGCTAGGGCATCGGCATTTGCCGCCACCATGTGGTCTGCTGCCCTTGCGTCCTGGAGCGTTCGGGTAATTCCTTTAAGCAATTGGCATCTTAGGGTACCATCATCCTCATGCGCCTCTGTAGCTGTGTGCAGAAAGTCGTTCCTGTATTCCGTGACTGGTTCCTTACCTTGCCTCAGGCGGTCAAGCTTTATCCAAGCGGCATTTTCCGCATCCACATCCCCAAACCGGTTTTTGAGGGCTGTAGTGAAATCTTCGTCTGTAGTCAAGGTCTCCGGCTTGCGTTCTTCAGCAAATGGGGTTAGCCAGCTTGCTGCTGCATCCCTTAACAAGCTCTTTAGGTAGGTGATGCGTTCCGTATATCGTGATTCTTGTGTCGCCTCAAAGTATAATTGGCATTGCACTAAGAAGGTTCGTAGTTTGGTCCTTGTTCCAGAGAAGATAAGGGGTTTCTCGACTTTGATCCGCTTGTTGCTGGTTTCTCGCAGGTTGTTTATCAGAGTCTGGATCTCTTGGAACTGTGCAGTTGTAAATCCTGCTAGTTGAATTCCTGCTCCTCCACCGGCAGTTACTGGTCCCGGGGCTGACATACTTACTTGTCTTGGGGTCTCGCTTTCGAGAGATCCTGTTGGTGAGGCAGGTTCAGGGGTCACCGGACTTGTGGTTCTTTGTGACTGGCTTCTGGTTAGATTTGTGCTAATTGCTTCTTCAAGTGCCAGGACAAGTGTTGAGGTATCGATTTCTCCCTCAGTAAGGTCTATGTTGTTGTCTGTAGAGTCTGCCGTTTTGGAGTTAGGTGTTGCTTAGGTGACGCAACCAAATGTTACGATCCTATGCGGTAAGCTGGTTCTACAACAGGTAACTACTTCTCTTTGGGTTGGATGAATATGACCGGGCGGTTGTTGTATTCCGTTATGGGGCGTGGCGCTAATCTCCGCTACCAGGGTAGGCGTACTATTGCAACGAGTAGTACTAGGTGGATTTCCACTATTGCTCTTAGGCCTATGCCTACGTTTTCTTCATAGCCGAACCCTATGGTTCCTAGCGCACAACGCCAATAGAGGAATGGAGAGTCAAAGAGGTAAAGTAATTGTATAGGAAAGAACTTAGATGGTTGCGTGAAGAGTCCTAACTACACGTCGCCTAGAGGTCCTTATATAGGCACTCTTCCCTCAACCCTAACCCTGGTGACTCATACCTGTGAGTCACACGACCTCTATAACTCATAATGAGTCATATTATGAAATCCATCTGCAGACTCCTCTGAGTCAACTGTGCCGCGTGCCAACCAATCATAACTCATAAAATAAGTCATGTGCCCTAAAGTGGTCACATGCGCGAAACCCATAACTCATAGTGTGAGTCATGTGCGAAAATCATTACATCATATGACTCACAAATGTGAGTCATGCGCACGATCAACCAATCACAACATAACAATGATTGCACAAGTGTGCATCATGTGAAACCCCATAACTTCTAATGAGTCATAGTGCGAAATGTAACAACCTTGTGACTCATAACTATGAGTCATGCAAAATCCTGCCTTGCTTCGTCACCAATCGTGACACTAGCACAGGAGAGACTAACACTGTTACTATTGTAGAAAACATGGACACTAGTCCGATAACTGCTTTGGGAAGAAGAAGCTTACAAGCATCCGGCAGTGAGGACATGGAGGCCCTGGCGGAACCTGGAGACCCAAGAATGTCAGAAGATCATACCAAACCCAGGAAGACGATCCCAATGTAAAGGAATCAGTCACAGTCACCAGAAACCATGCAGGACCTAGTGGAACTCAATCCCAAGCCCTTGAACCATACATCACAGTAAATGGCCATCAAGCAAAGGCACTATTAGATACATAACCACTGGAGACAACTTGATATCTGGGAAGTTTGTTACTACCTACTATATCCCTAACTGAGATCTCAAAGCACCTATCAACCTGAAGATGACAGTTAAAGGATCACGCTTTACAATCTATTATGTGTCAAAGCCTGTGATAGACATTGACCAGGAAAGCGGCGATATATCTGAAGCCCTTGTCTGTTCCATGGACAACTATCATATCTTACTAGTAATGCCTTACCTTACCACGCACTATGCTATAATAGATTGCGGAAAATCTATTATCACATTCCCTGATAAGGGAATTACCTGGACCTGCAACAAAGCAATTAGGCACGATTTTCAGCTATGAATGAAGCAGATGCCCAGTACTTCATTTCTGAGTTTCCTACAGTATTCACTGGCAAGAAAACTACGGAATTACCACCCTTGAGAGATGTCAACCACCACATTCAGCTGAGAGATATAATTTCAGACCATAATCTGAGATTCTTCACATTCCCTGACGAGATCATGCCAGCATACAGAGCATTAATCGAAGCCTGGAAACCAACTGGAATCATTTACCCAAGCGAAGCGCACAACCCTGTCAACATATTCCCAAAGCTAAAACCCAATAGCCAAATCAGACTGCTTGCAGATCATGTTCCTTGAAACGATATTACTATCAAGCACCATGGAGCCATTCCCAACCAAACTATGATACTCATAACTGTTGCCAGAGCAAAGTTCATTTCCACCATAGACCTAGCAAATTGGTACTTCTAAATTCGAGTTCTTCCTAGCGATGAGAAACACAACACCATCAAGACACCCATTGGATCCCTTGCATGCAGAGTTATGCTGCAAGGAGATGCCAATACCTCTACTACCGCTATGAGGGTTATAGAGTTTGTCCTAGATGGATGTAACGGAATTCTATTATGTTTCTACTATTACTACTGACTTGATGTTGGTTATTACTTATTTGGGTTTATACCTGATAAGCGCTACTATTTGGTTGTCCTTTCCTACTTGGTTATGACTTCCTAACTGGTTATTCTTTCCTTGTTTCGCTTATCACTACCCCTCCTTGCTTCTACCCATTTGGGTATCGCTATCCTCCTGCTATACCTACTGGATTTGTATAGTAGTAGCGATTTCTTGTTCCTTCCTGTTTGGATTCCATTACTTGTTTTGTTAGCTCCATCCTGTCGCTTCTAACCCTCTGTTTTCGGAATATGGTTACCTTGGTATGCTGCCTCTGTTAGCATGTTTGTTGGACAGCATGTTTGCACTTTTGTTTAGTTTTCCTAGCTACAATCTTTTGTATTTAAAGAGCCTACAATCCCTTAAGGATTCAGACTCTCAAGCCTCACTGGACTATCATCTTTAATACTACAAGTTGAACGGTCACTCTATTAGTTCCATACCTTTTACCTTCTCTGTTGAAGACTTATCCATCGACGCTTCTCCCCCTATCCTAATAGTATCTTCAGGGTCCGTCTGGGATTCTCGAGATACTTGGGAGTAGGTTACATTTTTTGACCTAGACTCAAGTAT